>JACXGI010005321.1:0-12658 GCA_016801175.1 Esox masquinongy | reverse complement strand
TTTGGCCCTGCCAGGAAAGCTGGCTGGGTCCGGGGAGACAGGCTACAGGCTGCTGGGGGCTATCAAAAGCTCTTAGGCCCAGCTTTAGGCCCGGCTCTGAATGGCCCTCCGCTTCATTATCATGTGAATTCTGGGAACTGCCCTGGGTGTCCAGTAACACCAGAGAGCTGCCCATATGGTCTACGCTTGGCAACTAGGGACGCCTCCCCCCTTGTCCCCTCACCCCAAACCTTGCACCCCTCCCTGCGCTACCCTTCCATTCCACCACTCCTCATATCAAAGGAGGACAAGGAGGAGAGGGACACTGTGGGGCCCTGTGGGGTTGTGGGGGGACCACACAGACTAATATTGGACAGGCCTCCTCATGGTGGTATGACGCCGCCCGTGTCCTGGAAGGTTAGGGCCATGTGTGTGGATTCCAACGTATTCTGCCTCTGGTTGTGATTGAGACTATTCTGCGTGACGCTGCGTCAACATGGGAATTTAGCTGTCCCCGTATTCACCCTGGGATAATAACAGTGGGGCATACAACACAACGGGGGGGGCTGAGTGTGCCAACCGAAACCACCCACTACACCCCCCCCCACCACCCAGCCGTCGGTGTTTGTGTGAGACATAATTACACAGCATACAGAACGTGTTCAAATGGAGCTGGAGACGCGGTGAAAGATGAATACAGCGTTCACTCGTGACTAAGCTAACATTACGGACGCTTGCATTTTCCCAGTGGATGAGCCAGGCCGCATCCATTATCTATCGCAGTGGAGACATCAGTCATCCGCAATGACCTGCCAGCCAGGGGAATTCTCTTCTCTGGAACCACCTGTGGCAGAAGGGCAGGAAGGAGATCACAGAACATTAAGGTTAAGGTTGTTCGGAAAACACATGGCGGACACGTGTGTGCGCATCGTCGGCACCTGCACCTGTGATAAATGTCGGGGGGGGGGGTCTTGGAACTGGATCGATGGGATGAGGGAGAGAATGGGCATGAGGGGGATGATTTGTGTCTGAGGCTGGTCTGGAGGAACTCTTCCGGATGACTCATGCTCTTACACATGAAGCAGTTCACTCCCTTCTCGGCAGCTGTGTGGCCACATGCATGTTATTATTTCAAAACATCTTCTCTGTCCTTGGAAATTCCTCTTGCCTCTCACTCACCTCCTTGGCTCCGTGAAAACAGCCTGAGTAGTGGCAGGTGCAGGCTCTTCCTGGAACGTGCCTGTGCTCTGTGACGGTCGAGTCAGCCAATAATCGTTGTTATACCACAGGAACCTGACAAGTCAACCACAGGTATGTGTGGTAACCCTCTGCCAGGCCCATCCCTGGTGTTTAAATGCACAGCTTGCGAAATCCTTTATAACAACACTGATAACACTGTTATGACATAGATACTGATATGGTTTGGTTTTGTTTTCCAGATTCCAGTGTGTGCGTGTGTGTGGGTGTGTGGTTACACACACTTGGTGTATCTCTTTAGGTTTAGACGGCTCTGGTCCAGCTCTGATCCAGGGGAGCGCCTGTCCGTTCATCGCCTGGATGACGTATGTGTGTGTGTGTGTGTGTGTGTGTGTGTGTGTGTGTGTGTGTGTGTGTGTGTGTGTGTGTGACTCATCACACAGCTGCCCCCAGACTTTTTTCCACCCTGCAGGAGGGGAGCCAGTCAGACCAGGTCACAAGGACAGAACAGCATCATCACGTGTTTAAGCAGCAAGCCTAATGACGCCTAATGATGTCTTAGGAGTGGCTCCACTCACTGGTACTCTCTCAGAACACATCCAGTGCTTCAGAATGTAAAGACGTGGATGTGACTAAAAGGACAAAGCAGACTGTGGGGGATGGAAACGGCTGCAGACGCCCTTGGGAAAAAAAACAAATCTTATCTCACAAAATGGATTTTCGTCGAATCCCTCATGATTAATTTATTGTAACAGAGTATTTGTTGTAACCAGAAAAGCAATGCTACCGACATTGTTGGCATTCTAGGGAGTGTACATTATTATAATTACTTGGAGGTCTGTCCTCTCTGAAATGGAAACGGATTCCCCCCTTCAGCAAAGTAAATGTTCCACCTTCTTAAGACTTAACACAATAAAAAACATCTTACCCTCCACTATAACAAATGCTTCACTGGTAAATCAGAAGTTGCCAAAACAAAATGAGCTCTGAGGTACAGGAACATGTTTTACAGTAAAGCATTGCATGCATTCCATTTGTGTAGTGTAAAAGAGTCTAAAACAAGACAAACCAAGCCTGAAAGATTGCATTAGCTTGGTTTGGGACTGATAGATTTGCCGTACATTCCCAACTGCAATTTTATATTTGGTCCTTTGGTCCACTGTACTAGTATTTATGCTATGCCTGTGAAACCAAAAATAATGTATCAAAAGATTGTTTAAATTGACACCACCCAGTGCAGCCATTGGTCAGGCATCAAAAGGTTTATGTCAAACAGAGTCTAGCAGGCATGACATGATCATCAGACACACAGACAGACATACTGGAAACATCACTTGGAATTTCATCGTTTACCAATGTCCTGTTGATAAAAATACTAAACCCTCCACCTGACTGAAAATAAAAAAGCACGACTTCCCCTGTTTTCCCCCTAGGTACCAATCAAATGCATTTTGGACAGTTCATTTCAGTTTGGGACAATAAGTAGCCTAGCAGAAATGGAACAGGGTGAAAAATCTGTCATTCTGACCCTGAATGAAGCAAAGCAGTTCATGCTAAGTGCACCTAGGTCATTGCTGTAAATGAGAATATGAGAATTTAAAAAATCATGACAGTTTTGAAAGAGAAAAAAACGTCAAATCTGCTAACGCTACCTCCCATTAGTATAAGCTGCTAGCATAGCTAGTCTTAGTATACATAGATTGGTGCTGGTAGTGATTTGTATATGTAAAACAGTTGATTGGTAAAATGACATCAACAAAGGTTATTTTATTTTGTTGAAGAAATGTATGCCAATATACTGAAAATAGAAATTGAAATATTTAATGTACATAAGTGTTCAGACCCTATTTTCAGTACTTTGTAGAAGCCCCTTTTCTTCTTGAATATACCCCTACCAGCTTTGCACACCTGAATTTGGGCAGTTTCTTCCATTCTTCCTTGTAGATCCTCTCACGTTTTGTCAGATTGGATGAGGAGTGTCGATGAACTGCGATCTTCAGGTCTCCCTGCAGATGTTCAATAGGGTTCAAGTCCAGGCTTTGGTTGGGCTCCTCAAGGACATTCACAGACTTGTACCGAAGCCACTCCAGCATTGTCATGCCAGTGTGCTTCGGTTCTTTGTTGTGCTAAAAGATACATCTTCACCCAAGTCTGAGAGTCTGGACCAGGTTTTCCTAAACGACCTCTGTGTTTTACTCTGTTCATCCTTTCCTGAATCGTGTCTCCCAGTCACTGTCACTGAGAAGCATTCCTGTAACATAATTCTCCGCACACCAAGCACAGTCCAATCATCATGCCATATGACTTCAACTCAGGAGGGACTTTTGTCTAACCACTTTAAACGCCTGATTGATGGAGTGCAGCAGAGTGGGTTGTCCTAGCAGGTTCTCCCATCTCTGTAGAGAAACTCTGAAGCTCTGTCCATTGGGTTTTAGTCACCTCTCTGAATAAGACAATTCTTGCCCAATTACTTTGTTTGCCAGCTCAAGGAAGAGGCTTGGTTGTTCTAAAATTCTTCCATTTTACAATGATGGAGCCCACGGTGCTCCTGGGAACCTTCAAGGCTTTAAAAATGCATTACAATCTTCCCCAGATCTATGGCTTGACACAATTCTATCTTGCAAGTTGATGGAGAGTTCCTTGGACTTTATGGCTTGGTTTTTGATCTGACATGCACTGTGAAGTGTGGGACCTTATATGGACAGTTGTGTGCCTTTCTACATCATCTCCAATCAATTGAATTGGCCACAGGTGGACTCTAATCAGATTGTGGAATCATCTAAAAGATGATCAAAAGAAACATGATGCATCTGAGCTCAATTTGAAGTGTCATGGCGAAGGGTCTAAACGCTTAATTAATTATAAATGAAGTAAAGCAGCAAAATGTGTGGAAAGGGGTCTGAATATTTTCCAAAGGAATGTAAATGACTTTGAGCTCTTAGTGATATTCCTATTGACCTTGTAGGATCAGCAGCTACAGTTAAGCACCGACAAAAGGATGGCGTATGTAAACTGGCACAGAGTCCATTTCACTGTGGACCAATGTAAAGTCGTCCAGGGTTACATGTGGGGGTTCCACCCAATCGTTTTCCGTAAGACATGTCCACCTTCTTCCAGTGCAGTGCCTTAACGGACCATCCACCCAATGACAACCACACTATCAACCAACGATCCGAGTGCCTCAGTGACCACATAGGCCCAGCTGAGAATCCTGTGAAATGTTTTTCTATATATGAATATTGAGACACGTTGCTAAATGTCTTTTGAACCAAATATCACAGATGAGAGAAACATTTTTGTCTGTCCTTTTAAGGCAGGTTATTACAGTGGGACTTGCACTTGTGTCTTGGGGAAATCTCTTTTGTGTGCCACTCGTTAGCATCGGTCGGGGTACTGTGGTAAACTGAAGTCTTCTTCATTTGCACTTTCCTCTTAAACTCTATCAAATATTTACCACCAAGAATGAGAACAAAACAACGTAGCAGTGAAGACTTAACATAGGCATATGTTTTTTTTTTGGGGGGGGGGATTCCCTTGCGTGTGTTTTCTAAAAATGTGTCTTTCATCGCTCCACTTACTATGGGCTGCGGTGTGCAGTCTGTTGCTGCCACTGCTGTGCTAGGCTAGATACAAATATAAATGCACAATTTACATTTCTCTGAATGAGAGCATCTGCTAAATGACTAAAATGTAAAAGAAATGGATTAAACTAAATGGCAGAACTTTGAAAACAGCTGGTAGATGCTTTGGTGTGCTATAAATTGCAACACTAACACCAAGTTGAGCCCTGCTGTGTGACCACCCACCAGAGGGGCGGGTGAAGAGGTAAAGCCTCAGTGGCTGTGATGGTTGCTTGGCACCCATGGCAGCCTATAGGAGGGGACCACAAGAACATTTGTCTTGTCACTAAAAAACAATCGGGAGAAGAACTGAAATTGATTGTACATTTTTGGTTGTTAAATCGCTGTATTATGTAGTTCTAAAGAATATAAACAGGTATTTTAACATTGATGAGTAATTTGCATCTGAAATTGTTTCACGATTCCATAATGGATTTTCAGGATTTCTACCAGTAATAGGGATGTAAACATTGGAGACCGAAAAGCTATTTGCTCTTATGGAACATTTCTGGGATCTTTTATATCACCTCATAAAACATGGAATTAACACCACATGATGCATTTATATTGGTGTTCATTACAAATAAAACATACATATTGGCAAATGTTATTAAGAAGAAATAATATCTGCCTATGTGTTTGACGTTGTAAATAAAGTAGTGATAGTAAGATTTTACACATGGTGGGGGAGTTGACACCTAAGTCCAAGGGCTGGTGAAATCAACATTCTACTCCAAAATGACAAAATCTACCTGAATTTGGGTGGGTGTTCATTTTGGGCACAGTATGCAGTACTGTACAAAGCAGCACGTTCTTAGACAAACCAGCCTTCTTTTAAAACCCTAATTCTTACACACTCTAAACATGTGGTAGGTTGTCATAGACTTTGGGAAGAAGAGGTGAAATCCGTACTGCACAAAACATTCATCAATTGCACTCACTTGAAGTGGTAGTTGAAATCAATTCCCTCCATCCTCTACACAGTCAGCAAAACTTTGCAGTCTGCAAGTTTCCAGATCACCCAAGTCCGCCAGTAAGCCTACAGCTTTAGTCTCTCTACAGTGATGACGGGCCGGTAGAAAACCAACAAGCCATAGTCAGTACCCTTCTGGAGCTAGCAAACAGTCAGCAAACATCCAGATCACTTGAGTCTTAAGATCCAAAAAGCATCCACTGCCAACATGCCTTCATACCCAGAGCTACCTGTTCCAGAAAACCAAAGCAGACCACATAGCCCACGCCAAAGATCTCTGCAAGTGTCTGAGGTGAAGTTTGAAGTCTGGACAAACCATGAAACTATACTGTTTAGTACAGATGTATTCAGAAAAGGCATGTCTTTCCCGTTCTTTTTTATCCACCATTTTTGTGGAGAATTGAAAAAATATTGTGTCTTATGTAGTGGTATCCACTGAGGGGTGTGTAATTACCCTAGCATGTTTAGTACCTAATAAACATAATTGTCATCTATAATGCATAGACATTCTTTGCTAGCATGCAGCCTGGTCGTGTAGTTACCTTGATCACAGACAGAGATTGAGAGCTAGATTTAATGGCAGGTAGCCTAGAGGTTAGCATCTGACCAGTAACCAAAATGTTGCTAAATCAAATCCCAGAGCCAGGTGAAAAATCTTATTCTGTCCCTGAACAAGTCAGTCAGCCTTAATTTCGCACCAGGTTATGGCTTTATCTGTTCTCAGTCGACTTACCTGGTTGAGTCAGGATAACAAAAAAAGTAAATATACATTGCAAAAGTACATTGCAATTTTAATACTTTTCAGTTTTCTGCCTTTGCAGAGTATCATAACAGTGTTATGATGTTATATAATGAAATACATTTTAGTTTAACATTGTGGCATCATTTCTAGTTATGACAACAATATAGCTTGTCTAACATTAACTATGGTTAATGTTGTGCTCTCCAGAGCTGATTACTAACTATGTGCTGTCTGTATTATTAATAATTTGTTATAGGTTAATAAACAATCACATTGTGCTCCACTCTAAACAAATGTTCCCTCTTCTGCTAGACCTCAGCTTGACTTTTTATTGTTGGTTTTTTTTAACAGCTGTAAACCAAGTATTAATTGTTATACATACAGCCAGTCACAATCCTTGTGAGAAGGTAACACTGTGAAACACCATCATTTCACTACTGCAGATATATTATCCACATTTCCTGAAAATACAATGCAAAACAAATTTATATTTTTAAATCCCAAGTGTAGCACCTTTAAATTGTATGCTTTCTTTGTTATTGCTGAGAATTACGTTTTTTTTTCTTTATTTATTTTTAGTTTACAAATTGTCTATAGAGCCACCAAGAAAAAAGCTACTAATCTCTTAAGGATTTATTAGGGTACTGTTTATGCTTGCTGTCAAACTGTACACCTGAACAAAGTGATCACAGCATGTCTTCACCTGTCTTCCCTTCAACATAGTAACACCATGCCTCTCTGAGCAGTTTGAATGAAATTGCTTTTATTTACACGTTATCATGGCTATAATAAATGTTATACGCAAGTCCAAATGGTCTTTAGATATTCATAAGGAAAATCCAGGAGAACCCCCCCCCCTCCACGCCCAAAAAGAACTGAAAGAGAATGAACTTTGAATAGGGAGAGATGAGACTTGAGTGAGGAAAGAGTGAGTGAGAAAGAGAAAGAATGAGAGGGAGAGAGAGAACAGATCCCTTTCTGTGGGGCCTAAAGACGTGTTTCCCTCAGATGTTGGATCTTCTTCAGATGCTAATAGTCCATTTTTATACCCAAGCCACCCTTAGCATAACAATGCTATGGAAGTGAAAGAGCTAAACCTCTGCTTTCTTTAGGAAGCCAAAGCTGGTCTTTCTTGTGGACTAATGCCCTTCTTGCTTTGTGCAGGAGAGTGAAAGCCCTCTGGAACGCCATGGCAAGGTGATCACAGAGCTAACTGGAGATGAGACTGAAACAACACATTATATGTCCACCCAAAATACCACCACACATTATTAGAGTGAAAGACATTACCAAATATAGCCAGATGTACTCACGTTCAGAATATGATGACAGAGATTGTTTGAAATAATATGTGGCTTTTGTTTTTAAAATCTGGGGTGAATTATGTCTACTGGAATGCTGAAACCCAAATGTTATGGCTATGTCCCACACTCAGACGCCAAAATGATATCTAAAAATTCAGACCTTGAAGACATTTATGAAGACTGACCTTGATGATTATTAAATAATACTTTTATCAGTTCTGATATGAAAAGATTATGGCTTTCTTTTCAATTGCTTTAAACAGGTGAGTGTTCAATCATTTATTGTGTTGATGAATGGTAGTACAGTTAAAATATTTGTATATACTTTCCAGATAAGAGAAACATCTGCACAAACACTGTGCACATTTTAGAAATTCCCTCTCAAATTTCCACCAATATTTTTTGTCATTTTTTGGAATTTCTGGCTAGTTGAATGAAGCAGCTTTTTTTGAGAAGCTGAATCATCGGTTTTTATGAGTGTGTTCATGGTAACACAGCATAATCCCACACTCCAGATGTATGGCTGTGCTATTCAATAACATTTTACTGCCCTGGGGGAATGGCTGTTTGTGTGATTAAAAAGTTTTCTTTTCAGTTGAAGGACCTCAGAAATGAGTTGATTATAGGGTGTGGTTCATCAGTCAAGTTACGAGACTTCAGGTCCCTGGAGAATATGACAGATACCTGACATGGGTCACATTAACACAATGAGCTTCATCTGTTCTTCCTGTTGCCTCATGATGTCGCATAAGTACCCCACAATGACTGTCCCTTATCCCATTAACGCCTCGGCTGTTTCCCCCTCTGGCTGTGGATCAGCAGCAGGTCTAGGACCAGGTGCGGCACAATGGAAGTTAGCACCTCGGCGATCATGTCCACACACTCTATTTACATGCAAAACGCATGCGGGTTTGTTCAACTAACGTGTGAGACCAGGTGTGTGGGTTGAATAGGAGGGACACCCCCTACAGTCATACAGCTACATAAGTAATGTACATGAAATGTAAGCCTCTTTCTTGACACTGTTGTTGGAAAAAACACAGATAAAATTGGCTATTGTTCTGTGTGGCTTCTTATGTATTGTGAAAATTTGGCTTACGGTAAAACATTTTATTTGAGTAATATATCAGATTCTCTCATCCAGGGCAACTTTTGGTGCAGTTTGAGAAATGTGAAGTTTGAAGTATATTTCTCAAAGGCACAAGGAAATATTCTTCACCTTTTGCTGGGGTTTCTTATCAGTGACCTTTCGGTTCAGCTCAAGTCACTGGGCTGCCCTGGCTTTTTTACAGTGAGTGTCCTTTTCGTTTTTCACCATTCATGCAGAGCAGCGTGGATAACACTGTGTTGATGCATGGCATCTCACATCGTCAGCTCTGGGTTCACTTGTTTAAAGAAGCACTATGAATGTGTTCTCTCATGCGACGTTTAAATCTATGTTTTTTACGTGTGTGCGAGTGCATGTGTGCGTGCGTGTGTGCGAGTGTGTGTGTGTGTGTGTGTGTGTGTAGGTTGAAAGGATGGTGGTGGTGACACGATGCACCCATTTCTAACAGGAAGCTCGGCGCCAGAACATCAGGCCATCAGTCCCTGGTTCCAGTCTTGTTTTTCTAAGGGCTCAGTAAATGACACACAGCTGGGTCTGTGGAGACAGCTGTCATTGCCATCATCACGCCAACACTGCTCTCTAGCGCTCTTCAATTGCCCCTCTCACTCTCCCTTTTCTCCCCCCGTCTCCCTCTTCTTCCCTCTCTCTCTCTCTCTTTCTGCCTCTCTCTCTCTGATGTTGTAATGGGCTCCCTCCTCCCTCGCTTTGGGGTCCAGACTTTGTGGAGCCAAAGCTTCAAAACCCACTTCCTGGAGCTGGTGCTCACTTCCTGTCTTTTTGTGTGACTTCCTGCCCTGCCTCTGTGATAATGGCCCGTGGAGCCGCCTCGCTGGAAGACACTTCCTGTTCCACAGACAGCTGTGGAGATAATTCCCCCTATCTGCCTCTGTCAGTGATTTTTCTTTTTTTCCCTCTCTCAAGTGTCTTCTATTCCCTGCACTATTTTCCCACTTACTCTGCTTGGGTGCGGGTTTATTTTGATATTGAGTGAACCGAATCAAATTCCCCTGAGATGTTTCATATCAACTTTTGAAGAGTGGGTCTGTCATGGGGGTATTAAAGCAGTTCAAGTAAAATGAGACGGATAGATAACATACCGCACGATGAAACACAATACAGGCACAAAGTACATATTCAACATGATGTGAAAGACAAACTGCAGTACTGCACCAGTCTATCTTCAGTGGAATGTATGTTCCCATCAGCTCCCCTCTCCTCAGAGCCTCCCCTCCAGGCCTTTAGCCCCGCATCCTGTGGGGTGTGTGTGTGTGTGTGTGTGTGTGCGTGTGTGTGTGTGTGTGTGTATGTGTGTGTGTGTGGAATGCAGTGGGTGTGGTAACTGTTGGCCCGGGTAGAGACTGGCGCTGGTCGGTACATGAAGCCCTACCACAACCTTTTTCTCAACGGGCAGAGCAGAGACAGCCTGCAGCAAGCAAAGCGTACACAGACATCAGCCAGTAGAGATTATCTGCAGTGAGTAGAGAAAGTCTACAGTCAGTAGAGAACGTCTGCGGTTAGTGGAGACAGTCTGCAGTGAGTGGAGACAGTCTGCAGTCAGTAGAGAATGTCTGCAGTGAGTGGAGACAGTCTGCAGTGAGTGGAGACAGTCTGCAGTCAGTAGAGACCATCTGCAGTCAGTACAGAAAGTCTGCAGTGAGTGGAGATAGGCTGCTGTTAGTGGAGACAGTCTGCAGTGAGTGGAGACAGTCTGCAGTGAGTGGAGACAGTCTGCAGTGAGTAGAGACAGTCTGCAGTGAGTGGAGACAGGCTGCTGTTAGTGGAGACAGTCTGCAGTGTGTAGAGACAGTCTGCATTAGAGGTTCACTGGGTGAGGGAACAGAGGTCAGAGGCTGATGTGGAGAGTACTGGGAGACGAGAAGGGACTTTTGTGGATGAGTCCCTGGAAGTGGGTGTGTTGCTGTCTAGTTTTATTCACATCCAAACGGGTGTGGATGTAGATGCGGCGTAAACCAGCTGATATCCCAGCGAGCTGGTACTTCCAGGCTGTTGAATCTCTCTGTCCCTATTGGTCTGTTAAGCCAACCGCAGCCTACGCCGCATGTTGGTCTCATGCCCTCGCTGTGTCCATGTGTTGGCCTGCAGGTGGCTGTCAGGGTCAGGGTCGGAGGAGGAGTCAGCCCGGCCTGGGGCAGGTACCGGCCCGTCTGTACGTCTCCCCTGTAGTAAGGGCAAACTGTGTGGGTCTCCTTTGAACCAGACAACATTGCAGCCTAATGGGTCCGTGGGGGTCCGTGGGGGTCCATCCGGGCCAGTAATGGTGTCAGTGTGGTCAGATGTGGTTTGGACGAATGGGTCTCAGTACATATTGACACATTGGACACTGATGTATCTGTAAGGATTTCCAGGAGTAGATACATTATAATGACCTCATCACTGTACAGTCAGTCTGGAAAAATAATCATATTAAGGTTTCTACCTAAGAAATACAAGTGAGCCTGTATTTTCTACCTAAGAATACAAGACCCTTATATGTTATAGCAACTAATCTGTACAGATGGCATCTCAAATCTAAGATATGTGTATCATCTGCAAGAAAGGTCAGCTGACAATCCACTAAAACGAGAGCCTGTGGCATTTCACTTTCCTCACACAGGAACGTGTAGCTATGATATCGTCTCAGTCCATCACAGTTAGTGTGTGTGTGTATGTGTATGTTTGTAAGAGCTGATTGGGTTGATGCCTCTGCCTAGGACAAAGCCTGAATCCGTGGTAGGTCCAGACGGGATCCCCGTCCCCGATCCTGTTTTGGCCTGGCTGTGCTGACTGACTGGGGCACGCCTACTGGGGCACGCCTACACCACTTTCTGCTACTCCTGGCCACTGTGCTGCATCACCTATTCAGAAAAGTACATGAAATTTCATCAAAGCTTTAGATTATCACTAAAGCTTCTTCTTCTTGATGTGCTTGCCCATCTTACGTAGAATACATTTTCTTTTGAAGTTAGATCAAGAGATAGGAACAGAAAATAGAAATTAAGTAAAAATGATAAAACGATACAATATACATGAATAAAATAACAGTAACCTGGGTTTATATAGAGAACACAGAACAGATGTGCTAGCTAATAAACCATAGCTGCAGCATGTATGATGATTGTAAAAGTGTGCGTGACGTCAGCATGAATGTCTGTACAGTATGTGTCATGGGTTGGAGGTAAATCTGAGCTGTTTTTGACGAAAAGCATTCTCACGTAGGTGCTCCTCTTCAGAGAGGGCAAAGCAGAGCGCCAGATTGATTGCCTCATCTGTGAAGCAACTTTGTAAGAACAGGAATTGGCGAGGGGTTGTCTCACTTGATTTAAACTCCGTGATGCACCTCTGTTCACATTTGCCACTCGATTTTACCACAGCCACAATCCCAAGTACAAAGTCAACACCAGCTAATCACGACAGGAACATAATAGTGTTAATTTAAAGAGATAATATTCATTTGCATAAGCCATTTGTATGCTGACGCTTAGTTGACCCAAGCCATGACAACAAAGGGAAGAATGACATCTATCAAGAACTTAATTCAACTGACATCATCTAATAGAGATCAGGAGCACGAACACTGCTAACCTCACGTGAGTATCGTCGAGATTTCGCATTCTGTCGGTAGGAAAGGTGTGCTTAGTTGTCAGACACGATCGCTGAATGAAGTCCCAAAGAAAAAAAGATAGTGACACTGAGAGAGCTGGAGAGAGAGAGGGATGAAGGCGAGGGTGGGGGGGG
>JACXGI010005320.1:0-47822 GCA_016801175.1 Esox masquinongy | reverse complement strand
GGCCTGATTCGCGCAGTCTCCTCTTAACAGTTGTTCTAGAGATGTGTCTGCTGCTAGAACTCTGTGTGGCATTCAGCTGGTCTCTAATCTGAGCTGCTGTTAACCTGCGATTTCTGAGGCTGGTGACTCGGATGAACTTATCCTCAGCAGCAGAGGTGACTCTTGGTCTTCCTTTCCTGGGGCGGTCCTCATGTGAGCCGGTTTCATTGTAGCGCTTGATGGTTTTTGCGACTGCACTTGAGGACACATTCAAAGTTTTCGCAATTTTCCGGACTGACTGACCTTCATTTGTTAAAGTAATGATGGCTACTCGTTTCTCTTTACTTAGCTGATTGTTTCTTGCCATAATATGAATTCTAACAGTTGTCCAATAGGGCTGTCGGCTGTGTATCAACCTGACTTCTGCACAACACAACTGATGGTCCCAACCCCATTAATAAGGGAAAAAATTCCACTAATTAACCCTGAGAAGGCACAACTGTGAAGTGAAAAACATTTCAGGTGACTACCTCATGAAGCTCATTGAGAGAACACCAAGGGTTTGCAGCGCTATCAAAAAACCAAAAGGTGGCTACTTTGAGGGATCTAAAATACAAGACATGTTTTCAGTTATTTCACACTTTTTTGTTAAGTACGTAATTCCATATGTGTTCATTCATAGTTTTGATGCCTTCAGTGAGAATCTCCAATGTAAATAGTCATGAAAATAAAGAAAACGCATTGAATGAGAAGGTGTGTCCAAACTTTTGGCCTGTACTGTATATACAAATAATCTGCAGGTCTCTTACCTTTTACATTCATCTTCTGGGTCTGAGGAGGACAAGTCTCTTCTCTGCCTTTTTTTCCTTTCCTTTTTCTCTTTTTTTCTTGTCTTTTCCTTTTTCTTCTTTTTGCTGCGGTCATGTCTATGACATAAAAGTATAAGAAACAAATATTTTCAGTTACAAGAAAAACAAGAAAGTAATCTGAAGAACCTAACCCCAGAGCATTGATGGTCCACAATGTGATTCTTAATACACTACCTTTGTTCCACCTCCTGCTTCTCTGTGATGTCAGATGTCTTTCTGGCAGTATCTTCCAGGCTTCCAGACTTCCCTTCGGTTTTATGGTGCTGTGGAAACAATGGTCATGTCACATCTAAATTACAGTATCAATTCCAATGATGTAGCGATCGTGTTAGAGACATTTTTATACAATTTGGAAAGTTCAACATAGGAGTTTGGATCGTTTAGAGAAAACTTAAAAAATAAACTTACTGTGAAGACGGACAAGCCTATTTTGGCAGCTTCCTTCTCTTGTTGGGAGAACACCATTTTCCTTGATGTTGCACTAGTGACAGAAAACGCAGTCATGTTGTTACACACTCCGATCCGTTACGGCAAGCACACTTTTGCAATTTAATGTGTAGTAAAAAGAATGTATACTTTGCCATCTATGCTGCTATAAAAATAGTTCAAGGGGTTTTAATAATGCTTATAAGCGGTAGGATTAGGGCTGTCACAATTTACATTTTTGTTGACAATTAACTGTCACATAAATAATTGCGATTAACAATTTAATTGTCTATATTGTAGATGTTATGTTAAACCGCACTTGTTCAATAGAGAGCGCCATGTTAGTTACTAGGTAAAAGTACTTCCAGGTGACTCGTAAACACAAAGTGCTGCAAGCGCACGCGTTTCATCTTATGGTGCATCAACAGCGAACATTTTCCTGAGATTTTATTTAAGTAATAGATACATGCCCGGAGCTTCCAAGGCCTGAGACTCTGTCCACATCTCTGTCCTCTGCTTCTGCATCCTCCCTCCTGCACACATCTGCAAGGTCCTGTTGGGCACCATGGCATTTACTTTAGGAAGAACAATCCTGTATTCATTCCTAAAATGTATGATTGGAAATGGCTTTTCCTTGCTTACTGGGAAACCACAGTAGTTAACCGTTTAAGGGACGCCCCACTCATAAAGAACAACCAATTAAATAAAACATTTGGGAGTAACAAACATTTACTCAAGCATCAAGTAACGAGGAGTGTGGAAACCGAACTGTGACTCAGTCCTACAGTAGTAAGGACAAGCTGACCTTTTGACCCCAATGGTGTCTTGACATGGTTACTAGGTGTTGAACTAAGGTTGCCATTTGTTTTTTGACTTGTGTATCCAATTTTTTATTTTGTTTTAGCAAATAATTTAGACAATAAGCACCTCTTTGGTCAGGCCAGTTGGTTGTCTCTTTATATTCTTGTGGCCTCTGAAAAGAAAAAAAAGAGATTAATTTGACTTTTCAGTAATATTTCTGAAGTTGTTGTTTGTGTGATGTTCAACTCACAGGGCAGCCATCAGTGCCTCTTGCTCTGCTGCCTTCACAGCTGCCAGTTCCTCTTCTCTTGACATAGGTTTGACAATACCTTTTTTGTCTTTGGCATACCATGTGAGATCTTTGCCTTTCTGCCACCTTCCCACTGGTGCCATAAGAGAGTTTCCTTTGAATGAAACAAAAAAGGGATGTAACTATATTGTTTCTTACTATATTAGGATCCCCATTGACTGCAGCCAAACACTATGCATTTGGGGTCTGAATAACAACGACTTTCTGAGTGGTTATCATAACTATTGTTCTTCGTAGTGACTTTGGGGCAGCAGGTAGCACAGAGGTCAGAGCATTAACCAAAAGGATGCTAAATCAAATCCCCAAGCTGAAAAGTAGACTATACTGTTCTGTCCTTGAGCAAGACAGTTAACTGTACTTGCTCCATGGTTTCCATAAAAAATATGGGGTGACTATCTCAAAGGGTGACTAAAATGGAAAGGGATATGCTAAACACACAATACCAGTTTATACACCTTGTACATGTGTTACATAGATCAAATAAAAGGAAATAGGTAATTACTGGCATTTTAGTTTCCAACAACGCATGATGCTGCAGTGTTAGATTTCACTTCTTTCTCCTAGCTTGGCTTGAGTAGGGTAAAGTGTTTGAAAAATAGTTATGGTGATTCGTGACCACTGTATTCGTTTGGGTTACATTTAAGTTGTAAATAAGCTCTTATTTAAATCTATAAAGCCGCTACTTTGATATCTCAAAGTAAAACAGCGGTACGCCCACTACGTACTAGCTAACTAACATTATTAGCTACATTGCGTGGCCGCTCTCCTTGCCAAAAAACATACGACGGGTCAGATGTGTGCTCACCGGCGTTAACTCAAATTCACAATTCCTACACTGCTACCGACGCTAGCTAGCCTGCCAAAATACGTTTCCGGAAAGACAGTCTGCGTAGCTGACCTAAAGCAATGTAATGAGAGACTACACTAAGGAAAAAGGTAAGAAATGGAGGCATTCGATTCGTCCAGATATAAAAGTATTAGGAAAAGTAATATCAACATTGATATATTACTTATTACTGATATATACTTTGGACTTGTTTACAGTACTGTCTGATAGTGTGGCCATCACACATTACTGTAAACAGTTAAAGTCCAAGTACTCTCTGCATGTACATGGCTACAGACAGTACAGTAAGTTGCGGGACGACCTAGTTGCTACATTTTGTTGATATGCATAACTTGACACGTAGCCACCTACCTAAATAGATTCATAACTTGTTCGCTACAGTAGGTTTCTCGAAATTATTTTACAATATATAAAATTGGACTGTTTTATACATTGCTCCAATCCATCCTACAAGAACGCGTTACAACAAACGTTAGCTAGCCTGTGTTAGCTACGGTAGCACCGCACAGGTCAGAAATCTTTAACGGTGTGGAATGATGCCCATTTTAGAACACTTACCGAGGTAGTTTTCCCTGTGCTTATCGCCTTTCACATCGTCCCAGTTGAACTGGTCTTGCCCTCCCCTTACACCCCCAGATCTTGAAGCACCAAACATTGTCAACGTTCGATAAAGATAGCAAGCTAAAAATAACGCTTTGTTTACACGTGGAAGCTAAGCCCCGTTCCCTTTTGGCTTTTCTACGAGCTTCTCACTCACGGCACCCCCGTCTCGCCTCGGATGAGATGGTAACCGAACAATTAAGGAAAGTACACTTTTCGTGTTCAGAAATAACTTAGTTAACAATTTAAATCACGAGTTCGCCCTGTTGCTGACTGTTGTTTCTGGCGCCTATACTCAACAACCAAGTTGGCGCCTTCGTTAGGCGCAGGTTTAATGCCAAATCTACAGTCCATGGAAAATGCCCTAATCGAAGAATCAATCGTCATACAGTCGTAACGTTGTCTACGTTACGCACTAATTTGGTTGCAGCAAGATTGACAAGCTATCAGTGGTCGTTAGTGTGCTACTAAACGATCCATGGACGTTATCGTTCCTGTGCTCAGTGGTTGTTGACTTTTGACAAATCTTACAAAGCTTGGATAGGTGTTTCAACTATAAGCTAACCACATCATATGTTATAACAAATGTCAGTCGATGACGTAGGTAGCAACCATTGGCTGATGCATGCGGCTTCTGAGCAGGGGAAGGCGACCTGTACTATTTTTTTTTTTTGGCTCATGATGATGATGATGACGACGAGCTCGAAACAATCTCTGTAATGGCATTACTAGCATGGCTCTTACACCGGAGGTAGACATCAGAGTGAGAAGACGGACCGCAGACGTTATTGAGATTCATTGCAGATGTTTATGAGGTATTTCTCCAGACTCGTCTCAGGTATAAGGACCATATTATGTTATTTGACCACTCGTCTTTGAAATGTATCATTACAGCCTTGCAGTTTCCTGTATCATCACTTACGCTAGCCAGTTTGAGGTTCGATTTGCATTTGTGACACAGGCCATTAATTTTGGCCAATCTGTGTTCTGGCATATTTTACTGACGTTTAAGTAGCTTGTTTAACGTTATATATTTCACCTAAATCTATCCTTTACCACACAGTTATTAGAAGTGCAACCAGCTAGATGTATGCTGTAGTAATAATAATGGTGATGATAATTGGTGGTGGTGCTTAATGTGTGTCATAGTACAATGCTTTGTTGTTTTGCCCTATTTATTATGACTCACTAGCTTATCAACTTGGATATAAAAAGACAGTACGGATTTAGTTCAGAGAATTCGTTAATGTAAAAAAAAGCTTAATTTTAACAGCACGTGGATAGTGAGTACTACTCAGTGAGGAAACTCAGAGAGTTTCTTCAGGGGTCTCCAACCCTGTTCCTGTTCTCTGTTGTTTTCACTTCAACCCCATATATATGCAGCCTTGTTCAGTTTTTAACTGTAATTATTAGAATCAGTTGTGCTAAATCAGGGTTGGATTGAAAACAACCAGGATAGCAGCTCTCCAGGAGTTGCGTTGAATATTAAATAGGTTAACTCATTCCTAAGAATCCTTCCGTGTAAGAGTGAACTAGCAGATGTATCCTTTAGATTGATTGTTGTAAACCAATCAGTGGGGTGTATTGAGGATTGTAGCTGTCAGAGTGGGATTGAGCCGGCAGAGCCTTAAATAGTGTGTTTGAGAAAATTGGCTCATCTAGTAGGTTCTGTCTGTTTGGCTTCGGTAGCCATGTTTTTCCTGAGCATCAGTACTGCATCTTGGGACGTAGGATAAGCCAACAGCTCTGTTTGGTAGACTTATAGCATTGTGATAGTTTTAGGGAGTGGCAGCACGTTACATCTCTTGCAGCTTGTCTGCCAAGCAACAACATTGTTTAGTAGAGGAGGGCCTGTGATTTGCCCTCCAGTTCAGTCTTGGTGCTAGGTAGCTAGCGACTGGAGACATTCTAACCAATCCAGCTTCTTCTGTATACTATCCAGCTCAAGGGAAAAACCTTTCTATGTTAGCATAGCAAAGTGAAAACACTCCCAGTTTAGCCTTCAGACTGTCTGAGAAAATCCAGAAAACCAGTTTGGCAGAAGCTGGGACTGGTGGCATACCTGCAAGTTTCAAGTCTGGCTTAAGCTCTCATTGATCTTAAAATGTGATTGTGCAGGCAATAAGAGCGTACCCTATAATGAGCTGTTCCAAAACTACAGTCTAAACAGAACAGTGTTTCGCATGCAACTGTCATGTCCATAACACATTCATCACCAATAATTTAGAGCTAGGGTATTTCATCTTTAAATTTAAGATGTTCCTTTATGCTTGCACACCTAGAGTGCACACGTGTTATCTGACTGAACACTGTTCATATTGCAGGCTGCAGCTGACTGCAATAACCACTAATCAATTATAGCCTAATACAATTACGAGTCAACGGATTTCACATGATTAAAGGTCACTGTCTAGCAAAGATCGATCACATGCTGTGCAACAGTGGAAATCCTAAGAGTTTGAGTATAGTGTCCTGTAACCATTTTAATTAGCTTCCTCCCGTACTTGCAGTCAGCTCACATGCACCTCGTTTTACGTAACACAGCCTGCTTTTCTTTCTTGCTCCTTTAAAGTTGCGCCTTGAGGTGGTTGTGAAATCTTATAGGCTAGACCAGTATATGTATGGTGCTGTTGTAGACACAGTTGTTTTGAAATGTGTTAGTTTAAATATTAGCCAAACATTTTTTTAAAATACAGCCTTAATAAACCAGGCTTATTTGTTTCTGATTTGGAATTTCACCATTATGCCTACTAGCTGCTACTGTGACTAAGAGGAAGAGAAAGATATATTTTGAGACCTTTCTAGGTCTTTATGAAGATAGTTTTTAGACATCGTTCATTTGAGTAGATATAGCTTAAACCAGTCATAGTCAGTTGGTCTGTTGTCTGTCCGTATGTTGTTGTGAATAGTCACATTGTTGTTAAATCCCATCCTCAATCCCATGACTGAGTCTAACATTAAAAGGAGCTGTGCATTTTGTTGTGGTTTAAATATTCAGGAGACAGTGTACAGTGACCACCTCTCATCTGCAGCTGGCAGGAAAAACGTCAGTGCACGGATCTTTTATAGCAGGTTGTGTGCCAAGAAATTGGGGGAAAATGTTCAGGTTTGATTACTAAAATAAATATGAATTATGGAAATGAGCTTGTATGGAATAATAGGTCTGCTGCTTTGTGTTATGGCTATACCTGTCTTCATGTTATGGGTATACCTGACTTCATGTTATGGGTATACCTGACTTCATGTTATGGGTATACCTGACGTCATGTTATGGGTATACCTGACGTCATGTTATGGGTATACCTGACGTCATGTTATGGGTATACCTGACGTCATGTTATGGGTATACCTGACTTCATGTTATGGGTATACCTGACTTCATGTTATGGGTATACCTGTCTTCATGTTATGGGTATACTTGACTTCATGTTATGGGTATACCTGACTTCATGTTATAGGTATACCTGTCATCAGCAGGGACTGGGAGTTTTTTATGATTTAAAGACGTTTGTTTGGTCTTCTGTTAATAACTGCTTGAATTCACCTTTTAGCAGGAAAATAACAAACACAACAACAAATAGGCCTATTTACTGTAGTTGCTTACCAAGACAACAGTGACTTAGTCTTGGTAAGTGGGCCAGTTATATTATTCATTTAAATTGGCTTGACAATGTCATGGCAAGACTTGAAAATTGCTGTCTAGGAATGGTTAGTAACCAACTTTACTGTCCATGAAGAATAAAATTAAGAAAACAAAGGGCAAAGGTTTTGTGTAGGTCATATATTGTAAACCCACTTTGCAATGCAACAAAGAGTGGTAAAACGTCAAGTAGGTTATATTTAGAACCCGAAGGCACCTTAGAAATATTCTGGTTTAGGGAGGCCGGGTTTTTGATGAGACATGATTGGATGGAGTGGTAATTTGGTTTGAACACAGTCTCTTCCCACTGAGGGCTTGTTTACATTGCGAGAGAGAGAATAAAATGCTAGATAGATTTATCTTATTTTCCATAATCATTTTCGTATCATTTGAATTTACACGGCATATGCAAAACATACCACGTAGGATTGTGGCTGTCAATCGCGGGAAAATCAAGTGATACAAGTGCGCACTACACAGAAACTTGATACAGTTCAGACACTGTTGTCTTTACACTTGCAAAACTCTTGGGGGACCCTATTGAACATGTGGCACACGTTACCTCGGAAGGTGGTGTTTCGATCTATCAAAATATGCAAGTTTATACAATAATCTAGCGTCTTGAGTCTTCTTCGATATGTCTCAGGAAATGCAGTGTAATGTAAACAAGCCCTAAGACTGACACACCCGGCCCCAGCATGTAATAGTGCTGCTCATTCACTTGCCAATCCTGTCCTCCCACTTCCTGCTGCTAATAACCCAGCTCTTTCAATCACTCATCTACTGACCGTGAGCAGAGGTAAGGAAGAAGAGGGACTTTAGTTTGTATATGATCTAGCCTATGTGACTATCAACTAAAGACAAATATCATTCTGTAATAGGGTAGCCATATATAGCATCAGACACATTACTGTAAAGCTGTTTTGTTTACATGTGTAATTTAAATGTAGCTTATAGTTTATTATCCCTATTGTTGACCTAACTGTTGTTTTAGCTGATTATTTATAAAATGCAAGCTAAATTGAAAGCAACTCCAAAGCATGTAGACCATTGCATGTACGATTTAAAGTTAGTTCGATAAGATTGGTTGTGTCTATTACAGATTGTACATGTTTCAACTAGGCCTATTAGTGGAGCAGTTGTGTTGATGTCTGAATTAGACAACAAGCAGGTAATTGTAGACTTCAGGTTTCCCTGTAGTCTACAGTTGTCTGCGTACAGACCCACAAATTCTATTGACATGTAATTTCATTAAACGTCCATTTAATCAGCCCAGCACGCCAGGAATTCTGTAAATATGTAACTATTTTTGGAAACGCAATTACATTCAGTATGAAAATATCAACAGCGCTTTTACTTTCAATATCAACCTATCCCAGGGCTATTGTTCCTTAATGAATTGCGATTATGTTCAGTTTCAATGTATGAGAAGTGGCATTTCCCTACCATCACAAACCAGGGGCAGTTCTAAGCGTATTAATAGTTAAGAGTGGCAGTTTGCTAGGGTGTTGTGTGCAGATTTACCTCCTGTATATGGACAAAAATCAGAGACCAAAAGGTGTGCCTTACAAAGGCAAAATGGAGTGACTACTACAAAAATATACAACATTATCTTACTTTTAAATATTTTCTGTTCCCTCCACCAGCTATGGCAGGACCCAGGCCAGTGGTACTGAGTGGCCCATCGGGGGCTGGGAAGAGCACTCTGGTCAAGAAGCTTCTGGAGGAGTACAAGGGAATTTTTGGCTTCAGCGTCTCACGTAAGTTTGCTTTGCAAGAATCCCCTGTTATCTATGAAAAAATGTCAGGGAGGTGTCAGTTACGTAAATAATACTAACCTTTCTAATTGTGTGCACTCATCCCTTAGATACAACAAGGAACCCTCGGTCTGGTGAAGAGAATGGCAAAGGTGTGTAGGTCATTTTTGAGAGACTTAGTTCCTCCTAATCATCTAGTTACATCACTTTCTGTTGCATGTATGGATTGGGCTAAATAAAAAATGTTTCTTACAGCAGACATTTGAAAATATGAAAGGATTTGGGAACAGTTTGAAGATTAAAGAGAAATTATTTGAAAAAGATAAGACAGTTCCAACTGAAACACGACATACCGTTGATTACATTTATTTTTGACATTTACTGTGCATTTTAAGACATTTGTTGAACAACCCTTTAACATTAAAATTATTTTATTGTTGTTTCAGATTACCATTATGTTACACGGGAGTTTATGCAGGCCAGCATTGACAGAGGGGAGTTCATTGAGAGTGCAGTGTTTTCTGGGAATATGTACGGGACGAGCAAGGCCTCCGTGCAGGCTGTCAAAGACAAAAATCTGATCTGCATCCTGGACATCGACATACAGGGAGTGAGAGCGGTCAAGACTACAGACCTCAACCCTATCTATGTCTCCATCCAGCCACCGTCCATGACCATCCTGGTAAGAGCCAGGCAATACTTTAAAACTGTTTGAGAAAACATATCCTGCAGTATATTGTTAGCTTTAAACATGTAATAGGGTTAGACGTGTTATAACTATTATCTACCAGTCACTGTAGCCCAAGCCAGTCCACCATGATTTATTCAATGTCCCTTTTTGTCATCTATCATTGTAGGAGAAGCGTTTAAGGGACAGAAAGACGGAGTCAGAGGAGAGTCTGCAGAAACGTTTAGAAGCTGCTCAGGTGGACATGGAGATAAGTCAGTATTTTTCTGAAGAGGCTTTGGGCTTAACTGGAGTTGCATAGTTACAAATTATATTCTGCTCAAAAGGATATCTTAAATGGTTTTCCCCATCTTTTAGGCAAGGAACCTGGCATATTTGACGTAGTCATTGTCAATGATGATCTTGATAATGCGTATGCGAAATTGAAAGATGCCCTTATTGAGGTGAGTGTGTAATAATTATGTAGTTATGATTTGGTGCTGTTTCTCCTGTTTCAAAGTCTTACATTCGTAGTCATATGCATGTTTAAACTGGAATTCGTTTTTTGGCTTATGGAAACTCCTTGAGATACCCTCAGAGTTTTGTAATAGTCTAGAGTATGTCTGCCATTATCAACAGCAACCCTGGAGCAATTTGTGTGAAACCCCTCAAAGGCAAACAAACATTTTTCACGGTCTGCTTGTTGATTCAATATGCCTAAGTTCCGGATTGTGGCCAAATTCTCTAAACACTGGGATAACTATTACCCAAATGTTGTATCAACATAAAAGATCTCTGGGTATGATGGAATTGACCATGTGCACCATTTAACCTGTTAAAAAACAATGTGGTTTATTGTTAGATCATTAATACATACAGCTCCGGAAAAAATTAAGAGACCACTGCACCTTTTTCTTTCCTTTCCAAAAAAGTCGAAAAGGAAGGTTTTGAGTGAGGAACAGAAGGGTTAAAATTAAGAGACCACTGCAAATTGAACGCTGCTGTTCCTCACTAAAAACTTTCCTTTTCATCTTTTTTGGAAAGGAAAGAAAGAGGTGCAGTGGTCTCAATTTTTTCCGGAGCTGTATTTGTCAGTAGCTATGTTCCCATCCAATTGATGAAAGATGTTAATATACTCATTTTCCAATCTTGGGGCAGATAAAAAGCAGTGTGTAATAACTATTTGCATAGAGACTACACATTTGTTTCTCAATATATTGCCTATGAAAATGCAAGGATGTTATTTTGGCAAAAGTTGCAAGATCAGGGCTGAGTCTCTGTAGAGTTGTTTCTATCTTCAGCCGGTTTGGTAAAAGACAGTACAATTGACTAGTTTTTCAAAAATTGAAATCTTTCTTATTAATTCTTGACACTAAACGCATCTGAATTACCCAAGTGTCAAAGGAAATAAAAGTAAAAATAAATCAACATTTAATTACTTCAGCAGATGCTATTGTCTATACTTCTTTCTCCTCCTAATTGTGCAAAAGACAATAGTCGTTGTATTTAGAAATACAGTTGAATTTTATATCATATTTTAATATTTGCGCATATCTACTGCATTTTCTCATTTTGTTGTATTGAAAGTTAGAAAGCTTTCTGCAAAGATGAGTAGTTTCCATCACACATCCCATGAGTTGTATTTTATCCAGCATGTACTTAAATAAAAACATTGGCTGGTTAGTGTTGAATTTCATCGTATTCATAGTGTCAAATCTTCTTTCTTTCTTCAGGAAATCGAAAAAGTCCAGAAAATCAACTCATCATAGGTGATGAGAAGCCTGATGTCTATACTGGCCAGTCCTTTCAAAAAGTCAATCCCCCTAATCCAGAACATTCCTTCAGATAGTGGTGTGGGAAGGAACTCCAGATGACATCCCTCACCTTGAACAAGGGTGGTAGCGTTTTGGGGGGTGCAGAAAAATAGTTATGTTTTAACATATTGAAGGAGATAGATAGATAGGTTTTTAAGGTGACAGTACTGTAAAGGAAGGTAAAAATTTAGTATTTTATTTTTATTAGTTTGGCTAATGTAAAAAAAATTATCTTCATCCACTAAGGAAAAATACTCCATTAGTCCTTAACCTGTGAGTGAAAGAGACCTAATGTGTTGCTTGTTTTATTTTACCATGAGAGAGCATGAAGTTTAATTGTGCATCTGTGTTTCTGCCACCATGTAATTCTTCCATGTACCAGTTCTAGCAAAAAGCATTCTAACTATACTCACTCTGACCATGAATGGAAGGTAATCATTATCATACCAACTGGTGGATAAACAAGTTTGCTCAGTATGAGTGTTACGTATGATAGCAAATGTTATGTCTTGCTACAAAGACCAGCCTTGTCGGCACAGCTTCAGAACATGTCTGTTCCTATTTCTGTCCAGCAGAACTGTCCTAAAACCAGTGAGTGTTGGCCAAAAATTTATTGGTAGTCTAATTAGCCGAGGCATAGTACCACAGCCATAGTCAGAAATTTAAAAGCGAGAAAGTATGTTTTTTGTTTTGCCTTTTTGTTATTTTTAAAGGAGGTTTTCTTGACTCCATATGTCAACACAAGGCAGCTACCAGCCACAGCTGATCACAGTCGCAGGGGCTTGGGCACTTGCTAAGCACAGTCTATCTATGATCCTTTGTAGTCATACAGGGAAGCAACATCCATCCATATTACAGCTGATCTCAGGAACTCACTGTAGCCTCACTGTTGTAGACTGCTAAGGAGTCTAGTCAATAATTGTTGTTTGTGTGTGTAAAGATCTGTTTGAACTTTCTCTGTAGGTTTTTTAGGTGCCATTTCAGTTATCGATAGAATCACCATATTAAGTCAATGTCATTTAGGATTTCCAATGTAAATCTCTGTTTGACAAAGCTTTACCTCCTGAGACCATGACATGAGATTATACAGTCTAACACCTCATTTATATTTATTGTTTGTTTTTTGTTGAGTTATATTGTAAATGCAAAAGCTTTTTGTATTTTTTTTTAAATTTTTTTATTCATATTTTAGAGTATCACCTGTAAGGATATAAGGATATTTGGATGGAAAATTATTGAATAATAAGAAAAATGGAATGTAAAATAAATGGGGCAAATATTGTCGGTCTGCAAAGAATATAGACAAGCTTAGAATAAGCACACAGATCATCTGCTTTACTAAACTGGCTACATTAAATACCACAACACTTTCTAAAAAGGCTAAACTGTCCCATCAGATTTTTGTGTTAAATTCTCTTGTTTAGGATGTTTTTTTGATTTTCATGAATGCTTTATTAGCAACAAAAAAATGTACAAATGTGACCAACACAGCTGCTAATTTTTTTTTGAATTAAGACTTAAACAGTAAAAACCACACAGCAAAATACTCCTACGCAACCCCCCACCCTCAAAACCTGATCACATAAGTGTTATAGTTCCAGAATTTTTTTTTAGCTTATGACGACTTGGGTATGAATATGGATACATTCTAGAATAGCAATTGCTGGAGAGAAAAAAAATAAAGGCATTAAATATTACAAGCAAAGAAATTGGGAGGGTTCTCTGAGAAAATCTGCTTTTAAGTTTTCATCAGCAGGAGTACAGCTTTGTACCTTCAATCACCAGATTTCCTCTGAGAAAGTTTTAAATTGTAGTTGTTGTAACCAACAAAGGACTTGTATCCCTATACAGCTTACTCGTTTCAGTGGATTCTGTAAATGGAGAAGGTAACACTGATCAAACTATTTATAACTGGTATCCTGGATTGAAGGCGTTGGCATAGTTTTGAAGGCAATTTTTATTCACAACCTAAATTCTGTGCTTTGGTAATTTATTAGGTATGTTGTGGCCCCCATGACTCCATAGCTTCTTGTCCTCTATTAAATCTCTCTTTGAACATTACATTTATTTACAATTCTTAGATATTTCACTTTTTCAACAATTTTATATTACATATTTTATAGCCTCTAATGTCTTTTCTTTGGTCTGGTATTGACAATGGTACTAGCCATCTTTTCAATAAGTCTTTGTTTTACATATGTATGCCTAGTAACAATGTATGTATGTATTTTACATGTGTAGTCAAATAAAGAATCCATTGCCTAAATATCCTTTTTTTAATGTAGTGATCCTGTTTTTTTTTATGAAAATGGCCATTAATTTGCTGAGCGTTATGGGAAAAAAGTATTAGGCCTGTACCTGACAAGAAATATGTAAAAGGATACAATAGCTAGCTACAGTTGTTGACTTCCAGTTCTGAGAAGTATTTCATAGGCATACCCTTGTACAGGTGGAAGACTCAATGTAATCGAAGACCATAGAAAAGAGGATAAACATTTACATTTGTGGTTGTATTACCAACAAACCTTACATTTAATGGAAGTCAATAAACAGGATGATCATGTTCATCAATTGCAATTCATTTATTTTGGTATATTCAACACTTGAAGTACTCGATGTCCTTCAACTTAACATTAGCAGACAGCCAAACCTATTTATCTTATGAGTTTCTAACCACACAAATGTATAATTCAATGGTATTACAAGTTCAAATTAACTGCCCAAAAATAATCACATTCCTTTGGGAAGTAGTATTTTTGATATTTTTAAACAAAATATTAATGCAACAAAGTCCATAAATCCAGTATGATAAATAACCCACTCCAAAAAATATAGCTGTCCTTTTAAATGAACCAAATATATTAAATTATATTAATTGGATTAATATTAATTGACTTAGCTTTCAATAGCTAACACATTCCATGCTGCCACTTTTCTAAAAATATTTATATTATTTTACCCTAAAGTAATCCGCAAAACTTCAAAATCCTCTGTGGCAATCCACTGCTCATAACCTGAAATAATCAGAGGCCATTTATATGAGACCTGTATGACACAATCATAGAACTAGATCATCCCAACATCCACACTACAACTGACATACAGGTTAGTGTTAATGCTCTGCTCATCTAGAAACGTTTTTAACACAATCCAAACGTTTCCGCATAGTTGGAGCGGACAACACGATCTGAAGTAAAATTGATTGATCAATGGATATGACTTATCTGGTTCTTATATTCTCAGGCAAACAATGTCTAATGTGGATACTCAATGTTTCACACAATCCAGCCACTGATAATCAATATTCTTTTCTACTTTTTTCCATCCTTCTATCAATGTTGTCAATCTTATTTTTTTGCATACATGATAGCAAGTTGCTTTGGATAAAAGTATCTGCTAAATAGCATTCAGTATATTATAATAATATTCCAGAAATATAACTTCTTCATAACATTTCAAATCTGATGGCCTATTTGTATAATGTCATCTTTGTTTTATGAAGTGACTGGTTTCGTAACCTAATGTTAAAACCCATGTCTGTGCACAAACTGATATGCTACAAGTCATGGTAGATATCCCTTGTGCATTACATTTCAGCCATGGAAAACAGGAAGACATAGTGCTTTAGACTGGTGTTCTCCAAGGAACAGAAGTCAAGATGATAACATGCAAAACATCTGTCATCTGAGGGTAAATGAGATGGATTTTGTTTGTCAGCCGATGTCGCAAAACTTGTTTTTCTGTATATTTCAGTACATCAAATATGTGCCGAACATGGCAACAACAGATTGAAGTCTGAATAGTATGTAATGATGGTTGGAAATCATTTAGCCTAAACAACATATTCAACCCTCTGTTGATGTTTTGTCTTTAAAAGGACTGACTTGCTGTGTCTGCATTTTACTTTCAGAAGGGTTGCTTCAAAATGGAATGATCTGCCATTTGCAGTAAAATGCAAGGTTAGATATGATTTTGAACACTTATGTAGACATGTTCCCATTTAAGACTAACACGACTCTGTACGTTTCATTAAATAACAACAATCTGCTTGGTTCAAACAAAGCCAGCTGCATATATTCACACACTAGGTTATTGGTTTTGATATTGGCTCTTATTGATAATCTGAAGATTGGCTGGCTTTCCCACTGAAGTGAAAACCTTGGTTTTGTAACTTTGCTGTCCACCTTTGACTTTCTGCACCTCAGAGCAGTATGACGGCTTGACCTCTAGCTTGGCGTGACTGATCTGGATGGGAATCTCCCTCCTGGACTGGGCTTCGCTGGGGTTGTGGGCGGTGGCTGGGGAGAACACGCTGCCTGAGAAGTGCTCTCTGAAGCGGCTGAAGAAACCAGGTCTGGCCCTCTCATGAGGCACAACCACAGGCCTCCCCAAGTTGAGCAGCACTGGCTGGCCAACAGCAGAGCCCCCAATCTCCCTCTGGAGCACTGAGATCTCACAGGGCCTCTCTTCAGGGGACAAGGGGGTGTTGGAGGAGCCAAAGGTCTCCCCCTCCCTGGGAATGTAGTCCTCCAGGTCTTCCAGGGTGAGAACACGACCGCCTTGGGTCAGGATCTTGGGCTCCAGTTTCTTGAGTGTTTTGGTGTCGTCGTCATCTGGTTCTGCAACGATGGCCTCTTGCTGTTCCTCTAGCCAGGCCTCATCCTCTTCACATTCATTAGGGACTAGAACAGTGGAGACCTCGTGGTTCTCTACACTGAGTCCAGAGGCCACCGCAGATCCAGTCTCAACCACCCCGTCATCGTCCCAGGACTGGGCCCCCTGCAACTCGACCAGCTTGTTGTTGGAGTTGTTGGCATTGGGGTTGGGGGCTCTCCGTGGCCTGGTGGAGGAGGGGGTGTTCACCCTCTCCACTCCGGCTGGGGAGACCCCTCTCCTCCTGGGTGGCCTGGGTGACTTGTTGACCTTGTACTCAATGATTTCCTCCACCTCCACCCACTTGTTGTCCGCGGCCCGGGCCCCGGTGGCCCCCTGGGGCTCTGTGACGTAGAGGGTGGGGATGGTTGTTTTCCTGCTGGAAGCCTGCCTCCTCTGCCTGGCCATGCCGGTGGGGTTGCTGGGGAGATCTGGGGTGGATGTTTCTGAGCGGTTGAACCCAGACGGGGACATGCCACGTCGTTTCATGCGCGTGTTCTTCACCACTGTGGTTATGGTCTCCTCTCTGGAAGGGGACACAACACAGAGTGACAGACCAGGAAGCATGAGAGGATAAGCGCAAAAGGGCGTGAGAGAGACCCAAGAGGGGGGTATAAAAAGGGTTGAACAGCTTGTTGGCATGCTGTTTTCACACGGGTCTGACATGAGCAAGCTGTTAATTAGTGTCCACACATTCAAAGCAAAGTGGCCCAGTTAACTCATGCCTGCTCATACAAACACGTCACAATAGGCATTGCGATGGTACATGAGTTAAGGGAAATTTTCAGACGGAAATAAAGATTAACCGTGACTTTTTATCCAATCCATTCTGTATCCATTACATGTGTTGGTTCCTTATTAATAAGGTTATATTTGGGCTGAGAAACTCACACTCAGGTTTGAAATACTGCAGAGCCATGCATGCTGAAGCTAAAAGAGGACACACAGGGTTACATGTATCTTCTAGTCTGCATCATTACCCCGTCATACTTACATGATTATGGTTTTCTTTGGTATTTTAGTTTCCTGCTCTGTGACTACCAAGAAAGCAGGATGGAGTTTATAGTTAGCAAAAGGAAAATCTTGTTAATTTCTAAAAACTAAATAATCTTAATTGTTCATTAATTTAATCTTATTTGTTGGTGATTCATCTACTCAACTCAATTATTGCGGCTTATGGAAATGAAAAGCAAATACATTCTGTACATTTAAAGGATCTGGTAAAATAAGTTAATGATGTAACTGTTATAACTAATGCTTAGTGGTATGTGTATGAAGCGGAGTACTCCTACCTTCAATGGTGATCGCCTGCTCTCCTCTTCTAGCCACAGCTGAAGGTAGGCACAGATCAGCTGCACATTTAGCACTGCCCAGTCGATTGGACAACTGGGATGGGCAGGAAGGAGAATAAATTGGTGTTGCTGAACTACATCTTATCTTTAGAGAGAGGAAACCTTGTTATATGTTTCCATATACTGTTATTCTCAAATGGTACTTTTAATTTGTATCACAGGTGATACATTTAGTTTCACAGGTGATATATTGGTGACTTGGCAGGCTAGTGTTTTACAATTTTGGAATGTTTTCCTGGAACCAATTTCAGCCTACTGAATTAATAAACTATTTAAAGTATAGTCCAGTACTAGGCTTATTCTGAAAGTCATTCCTGGAGTGGAATTTGAATATTCCCCCTCCTTGGACTTCTTGACCAGCAAAGTGTAAAAAATATGGATTCAAGTGTGCTTTGTTGTGATTGATCTACACCAGATATTATTTAATACAATGTGAACATAGCATTCTTTTACAAATGAAAGAACAATGAAAAACAAAAATATAGTATTTACCCTTATCCTTTTTTAGTTGAGACAATTAGTTCAGGAGCCAAATTTAGAAAATCATAACTTACATGGTCTCAACTCTGTGTGAAGTAATAGGGAATTACAACAACTTAAATTTCTGCTATAAATACCAGGGACCTTTTTTAAAGTTAAAGTGTATCTCTTTTAGCATGTAAAAAAGCATTCTATATGCAACAAGGCAGTGGCATATTATCAACATTTTCAGCCTTATTTGTCTTTGCTCTATCAAGGCATGGCTGTTTTCAACAATGACAAAGACTGGGGAGTTTTTCAAATAAAAATAAATTGGTTATGTATAAGCACAAGAAAATTGGCCAAATTAAAGTTTGAACTTAGATCTGTTTTAAAAATGTATAGCCAGACTTGAAAATGTCTGTCTAGCCATGAAGAATAAAAAAAAAGAACACAATCCAGGTGTGTAAAGCTTTCATAGATTTACCATAGACAACTCATATACATAATCTCTAGTACAGGATTTTCTAATAGATATTGATTCAGGGGGGAGTATACATATCTAATCGAAGTACACTGCATTTGTGTCTTATTTTTCATTGACATTTAGACATTTATATGAATTTATATTATATATCATATTATACCGTAATTTCATACCACTTGAAGATTGTTGAGAAATAAAATCACAAATCAATGACTTGATCAACTGCATTTATCATCAACAATAAAAAAAAAAAGTGTAAGGGGGGGCAATGAATAATGCATTTCTCTGCATATACTTTAGTTGGGGGGTGGTGAATTCTAGGCCTACCTCACACTCGTAGTGTCCCAGGTCTCTCTCCATAGGGCCTTTAATGACCAGCACCAGGACTCCACTGCGAGTCTCACTGTAGGTCTGATACTTCTCCTGGTCAGTCAACAGCCGTCCATCCTTGAACCACCTGGCAAAGGAAAGCAGACAATGAAACAGAGTCTTCAATTCTTACATAAATCCTCAAAGATACGTTTGTATTAACTATTAAGAATGGGCAACATAATACAGTAGCAAGAAATTAAACAGTTTGTCACTAAAAAGGTGTCTGTTCGAAGAGCGTAAGAGAGGGTGCGTTGTGGTGTGCTGACCTGATCTTGGGGCTGGGGGCGCTTTGAATGGTGCAGGAGAACTGCACATCTTCACCAGCAACCAACACGGCATTCCTTATCTTGTTCACAAAACGAGGAGGCACTACAAAACACAGAAACGTTCCCAAAGGGTGCTCTCTCATAAGAATCACGCTTTGAACCGGGATTATGTTTGATTCTTGGAATTGTAATAAAAATGTTTTACTGTAAATATCCATGACTATATACTTCTGAAATCTTATTCTCATTAGTAGATTCTAGGCGCACTAAATTCAAATCCCAAGTTCAAGCCGGCGGGTTAACTATCATGTCCCTTGTGTTACTGAGGCACCTTGGACAGTGATCTTTCCCAGAGTGCTTGCGTTGCCCGCTGTGCTGGTGGCGAAGCACATGTACTGTCCAGAGTCGCTGGCCGTCATGTTGTCCAGGATCAGGGTGCAGGAACCGTCTGGGTCCTCGATGATGATGTGGTGAGGGTCAGCCTCTACTGGACGCCCATCTGTCATAAGAGGAGGAAGAGGTGTGAGCACAGACCTGTGGGGCGTCCCTGGCGGCACGGCCAACCAAGACGCTCTTCCATATCACCAAGCTGAACACCACCACCTCGGTGCTAGCCTTGACCCTGCCACCAGCCGATGGGTGGCTGGGAAGCCCCATGGGCGATTCAAATTGGCCCACGTCGCACAGGGAGCTGGGAGGCATCGTCAGCAGGAATTTTCCGGCCTCATTGTGCTCCAGCTAATCCCTCAGGCGTAGACCTTAGGTCATCAGGGGACTGAGTGTGCAAAGTGGGTCGGAAAAGTAGCGCGGAAAAAAGCAGAACGCCTTGGCGCGGATGTCTATGAGGAGGTTTTGACCTTAAACACTCCCGAATCCCCTAGGAAGTTGTTTTCGATGAAACAGGACAGTAGACACAGTTGGATATAATGATATTGGGGGACAAAAAAGGGGTAAAATACAGCAGGTGATTTCTACAGAAACAGAGTATGGGTTATATAGTGGAAAACAAATATGCTCTACTGTGCAGCCGCCCAGTGGTCTCGCTGGTGAATCTCTTACCCTTGTACCAAATGACAACAGGTTTGGGCACTCCAGTAACCTTGCAGGCAAGTTTCACCGTCTGTCCCAGCTCTGCCGTGCAGTCAGCTAAAAGCTCATCAAAATCAGGCATACCTGGAAAGACAGAGGGATGAATTCACACATCAGTGTATCCCGAGTGGAGAGATGACACGATTCATGCAATTATCGCTCAGTGATGGTATGCAATTCCATAGTAATGTATGTAAAAGATGTTTATAAGGTTTCGGATAAAACGTAGAATTGGGCATAGTGTTAGATGTTACTTTTAGGTTTAGTTATTACCGGTTAGGTTTAGGATTACCCGTTAGGGCTAAGTTAAGTTAGGAAAGTTAGGTTACTGTGGTTAAGGTTCCGTTTATGTTTAAGGAATAGGGAACGTGTGTGTGTGTCTCAGGTGGATGAGTGTGTGTTAGATGTACTCCAGGCAGGGATGGTGTATCGTTGCTGCAGCTCCCTGAGGTCTCTCAGCCAGGAGTTCTTGATGAAGACTGTCCGAGCCTGTAGCGTGTACTTCCTGACAGAGTCCTCACGCTCGTGCCAGATCTCAAAGGCCCGGTCGTCACCCTCCACTGTCTCATTCACATCTATGTTGTTCAGCTGGGGAGAAGGACGGACACAGAAACAGTCATTAACAGAGATTTACATTGTAGATTTATAGTAAATATTGAGTTAATACAATGTTATATATACAGCTCCAGAATAAATTAAGAGACCACTGCACCTCTTTCTTTCCTTTCCAAAAAAGTTGAAAAGGAAAGTTTTGAGTGAGGAACAGTAGCGTTCAATTTGCAGTGGTCTCTTAATTTTAACCCTTCTGTTCCTCACTCAAAAGCTTCCTTTTCGACTTTTTAGGGATAATGGCTATAAATTATTTTCAACATCCAGATCCATCTTCACATGTTTTAATAATCTACACCTTAGATCTGGACATAATCACATTTTGGATAAGATTAAGATAACTTGCTCAATTTTAAAACCAGAAACAAACTGGGTTATAGAAACTGTGAAAATGCCAAAATATTATCTCCACCCGACATAATCTACTATGCCCATCTTGAATAATTGATTGTAATTGTCTGGTATTGTAATTGTCTGGAGTTGACAAATTCGGCAGCATCTTGTTTCAGTTGCCGGCAGTGTGAAGTAAGAATAATAGAAAGAGCAATGAAGGGAGTGTTACCTTCATCATGTTCTTAAAGACGTAGCTCTGGGTGTCTGAGTTAGTGTCTCTCTTGGATTTGCAGATGATGACGTAGTTTTTAAAGAGGAACGCGTGGCGGTGGTGGCCTCTGGAGGAGGACCTTACCCCTGGTGCTCCCTCCCACACCATGAACGGGCCCTGCACAAAACAACACCATCACACCTTGAAAGGGCCCTGCACAAAACAACACCATCACACCATGAACAGGCCCTGCACAAAACAACACTATCACACCATGAACGGGCCCTGCACAAAACAACACCATCACTCCATGAACGGGCCCTGCACAAAACAACACCATCACACAATACAAACTCCAACCAAATGGATTCTAAAACCCCAAGACCATGGTGGTCATATTCAACAGGCACCAAACTGAAGACATTTTATGTTGGCTATTCACCTGTCTGATAGGCTCCCCCAGTACATCTAGATTGGCAGGGTAGTTCTCTATCATGGAGACATGGTGTGTGTTCTCGGAGCGCTGCGGTAGTGATGAAACCAGGGCATAGGCCTCTTCCAGCAGACAGCAGTTCTGACCATTCCTGGCTTTGTTTCTGATGAGCTCCTGCAGTTGGAGAAACGGGAACAATAACAGTAAACATTAAATGACATAAACATATGAGAACCTAGGCTCAGGTGCATTCATTCACGCTGTGTTAAGTAGCGTACTGTCAGTGTGGTAAGACTGGTTGTGGATTGTAGCTCCGCATTCAACACCATCATCCCAGAACTACCACAAAATAAACACTAAGTAACATTCTGGGTGTGTTTAAATGTACTTCACACATATTTAAGGTGATTGGTTCTGATTTTTAAGAGCAAAGAATACCTTGAGCAAGGCCTTGTACTTCTGGATTCTGTCCAAAGGTCTCTGTAGGTAGGCGTTGATGCTCAGTACAGGACCTTCAGCAGGGTCTGCAGTGGCCTGCTCTTTGTCTGTGTATTCCTGTGGCAAAGACGTAGATAGTTTTAAGCTATCATGATCAAATGAAGAGGACAACTGTTGAACAGGGGTCTGTAAACAGGGGGCACTTACTTTAAAGAAGCTATGTATGGTCTTTTCACTGATAGCATCCTCAGCCTTTTGCTGGCCTATGATGTAATGGAGGTATTTCTCAAAGCCCTCTGTGCTTCTGAGGAACCGCATGGCCACATCGTCATCTGTGTCACACTCCTTCAACTTAGGGAGCATGGATCTGCCCAACACAGTCTGGGGTTAATTCATTCAGCAGCTTTTCTGGATATTTTTTCATTTGATTACTGTATTTCATGATTTTTTTGGGGGGTAAAACAACTTGCACAATTTAACAAGACAAGAAACACAAAAGATTACACATTAACTTAATTTCATACTTAATTTCAATGTGATCCTCTGTTTAAAGAAGGCAGGAAATAATTTGCCCCCTTCCTGCATACTTTTGTCATTGTATTTCTTCAGATATTTAACATGAACTAAAAGAAAACTAAGTTAAAAAATATCCTCAGTTTACAGTATATAATTTTAAGCTCAAACATTCAATGCCCTCTATGAAAAAGTAATTGCCTCCATAAACACTCTAACTGGTTGTGCCAGCTATAGCTGCAATGACTGCACCAACATGCTTTAAAAAGGGAAGAACATTTCTTACTCTGAGCAATTATATTAATATTCGTTTTTTTTCTTATTTTTGTTAAGGGTACCAATCATTTTGGACCTGACTGTGTAATACTGGGGTTCTCCAACTGGGGACCAGGGACCCCTGGGTGGTTCAGGAGTTACTGCAGGTGGTATGCAGCCAGGTTTTAATATATATATTTTTGTATATAACTTTTCTCTTAATTTTCAAAGATTCTCTCTGCTTTATGGCAAATGTATATATTTGCAGGATACTAGGTTTAAAAATAAAATAAATATTGACACTTGGTTCAATTTGGCAAACGAGACCTTGGTCTTAGTATGTCTCCCTACTTAGCTTAAATAAACGTACTTGTCATGAAAGGCCTTGATGTCGTTTATGTTTCTGAATATGACCTCCTTCTGGCTGGTGACATCAGATGGAGCGCTTGGGCTCTCCACTTGCTTTACATGGTGGGAGGTGAAGAAGTCCATCTCTTTGACAAACTCTTCCTCACTGTTGATCATGTCCTGGATCAGTTGGCTGGGGACAACAAAGCATTGTGGTTATTATTGTGGCTTGTGAGTCTGGCAGTGTTTCCTGCTTGCGCATGCAGGGCCAAAATGTTCTAGAAAAACTAAAATTAGATCTCATGATAATAGTTGGTACTGGCAGAAGTGTGAGAAAGTCTAAACTCACAGCAGCCTCTTCTTGTACTCTCCTTCTGTCAACTCTTCTCCACCAGGCTCAGGGATATCACCAGCATCGGCAGACAGCTAAAACACAATAGTTAAAAATTACATCAATAATATAATACAATTTAAAACTTGGACTAGAGTAGAAATAACAGCAAACGGCAAAATGTAGATGTTAAATGTTGGTTGTAAATCAGTGGCATCGATCGTGAAACACACCTTGAGTTTCTTGTCCAGGTAGGCAGGTGAGACCCAGCCTTGGCGGGATGGGGTGTTTTTGGTTGGTTTGGTCCGGACCAGCCATTTGAGTGGATGTGCTGAGTCCAGAACCTCAACATATTGGCCCTCTTTCAGTGAAATGGTCTCTTTGTTGGGGATGGTGGGGTTGTAATCAGCCGTAGCCACGTAGATGTCAAACATCTGTAGTGGGAGTCAGTCAGAAATAATGTTGTATCTAACATGCTTTTAAATGTTCTTATTAGATGATAAGAGTTTTGCTTAGAACTAGTTATGCTGAAGACGAAGGCAGGTTGCTACACCAGGAGCAAAAGAAACAAGTTCAGTTAAATCCCACATTTGGAAGCAAGTAAAAAACTAAATAAAGCAAAACCATTTGAGTGAGGTGATACAGAGGTGTTCTAACTAATAACTTGAGCGACTGATTATTCAGATGTTTTCATACCTCTCCTCTGGCATCTGGGTCGTCAGACTCAGAGGAGGACTCAGCGAGAATGGAGCCAGGACGAGAGCGTCCGTGGTGCGGTGAGGGGGAGGGTGTCTTGGTCTCATCGTCACTATCGCCTCCCGGGACACGCAGTGAGGCTGCAGCAGTGAGGGGAAGCAGTGGGTTCAGAAAGCAACCAGGGCAGCAGGCAATATAACACCCACAACCTTCCCAAAATACAAGAGAGGAGACGTGGGGTGGTGAAACATCCACAGAAACCTACTTCATCTTGACCCGAGAAAAGGAGATTTTCTCCTATCTTATCTATAACATTAATGAAAAGGTTAGCTAAGCTACACATTATTGTCTTCAACAGTTTTGCTGCTACTACAGAAGTCATTTGATTTAAAAATGTGATCTATTTATGAACGAGTTAGTCATGAAGCATGCATAAGAAAGATATTGTGCAAATACGTCACGTCTACGTTTTCTTCATACATGTCTGGGTGTAGGCATGTATTCCAGCTACAACACTTCAAAATGAATGCATGAAAACATGGCACTGAAAATTATTTTCCCCTTTCTGATTTTCTCCGAATGGTTGCACCACCTGTAGCGGCAATGAATGCAATCAACCACTTCCTGTAGTTGCCATTGAAAAAGTCAAGTGACTTTTTTTTCAAGTGACTTTTTTGAACATCATGGGTCTCATTGTGTCTAACAGAAACCAGACACTTAATTCCACAGTAATATTGTCATATTAATTGTCCAGCATGATGGTGGTAGTAAGATGTTTTGTGGATGCTTTGCTGCCTCAGGACATGAAAGACTTGCGATCATTGAAGCAACTCTTGAGTATCACAGATTTGTAAAAGACAGTCTGGGTGAGCAGAAGCATAGCTTGGTCCTCAGGGCTCTCTAGTGCCTACTTTACTCACAAATACTGATATATTCTGCTGTGCAACCTGTAATATTAACTTTGCCACAATAATGTGACCAGAAAAATGAAGGACTCCAGCTCGATAACTTTGTGTATCCCTACATTTTTCAGCTTAGGTGCACACATGCTTCGTGTAACCAAAAGGTCAACACAGCGCCCTCGTCATGCAGCAAGACAATGATCTAATGCTATACCAGAACGGCTTATAAGTAATAAGTATAACATTTCTGGAATGGCCATGTCAAAGTGCACATTTAAACCCAACTGAAATGTTGTAGCAAGACACGTAACAAGCAGTTCATGCTGCAAAAAAATTAAAATGTGGCTGAGTTAAAATACCTCTGTAGGCAAATGGGCCAGCATTTCTCCTTAATCAATGTAAGAGACCAATGAGCAACTACAGGAAGTTCAGTTACAAACTTTGTGGGTTAAAGTGAAACAACCATTTATTGAGTGTAAGAGGGCAATTACGTTTTGACACACACATTTGGTATGGCATACCTTTGCTAATCAAGCAAATATATACACTAATGTTGTGTAATTTGTTCACTCAGGATCCCTTTTCTAAAATGAGGCTTTGGATGAAAATCTGAATACATTAAGTGTAAACAATATGCAAATACATAATATTGTATGGCTTCTAGTGAGAGCTCTTGATGTGCTGTAGATACATACTGGAGGCTTTGGGCCATGATTTCATCCACTGGAGCACTTGATGGTTCTGTGCGCTGTCTGAATAACAAATGAATGATTGAATGAGAGCATGTGAGTGAATGGATGGATGTAGGGGCGTGGATGATCTCAAGAAAATCCATGTCTGTCAGTCATGAGGGGTGGAAGGTGTAGGAATCCACACACTGAGGGCAAGCGCAAACAAAGAGAACAAAACATCCCTGATTTTACAAACACAGAAAGAAAAGGGCAAGCAGAAAGAGGCAATGCAATTCTCTTTTTAAAAGCCAGTACAAAGCACTTGTCAAGACTAACATCCATTAATGCAGCAGTGTAGCTGCATCCAACAAACGCTGGCGTGTTAGCAGATCCACGGCATTTGGGAAAAGAGTAAAACTGTGAAGAGATGTCTGAAGTCTTCATAATGGTATTATAAAGGTTCATAACGGTATAATTCAGGTTTTAAACCATCTAGTTTATAAATAAATATATATACAGTATACACACACAAATATATATATATATATATATATCCTAACATCCCAATTATTACACTGAAAAGACTAATATGAAATATCTTCAATACTCTCACTAGCTCTTATTCCCTGCTTTAGATAAACAATGAAACAGTCCTACTCACCTTGGCTGATCTTGGCAGATACCATCTCTGTGATCTGGGAGGTAAGCTTCATAAGGAACTCTTCAGTTCCAACTTCACCCAGATAAGGCATTTTTCCTTTGCCAGTCTCCTCCTCTGGAGGGCTGATAGTAATCCCCAGAGGGATGTGGGTGTCTTCTTTTGGCTGTGGTGCTACTGCAGATAAATCATGACTAATATGTCAATATTACCAATTAGAACGTATTATATAACATCTGACAATTTCACGAACAGATAATACGCTGTCAACGCCTGATCCATGTGTCAGTCCGATTTCATGGCGCTGTATAAATTTGAGACCCTAAGGAAAAGTAGCTGACGCTATTTTATTTTTACGACTAATGAGAATCCCTCGCAGAAAAACAAAACACGCGAGAACAGCATTATCCTGCAATTTCTTACCGTCCTCCACCTCAAAGAGGGCAGTGCAGATGGACTGTCCCGCCCTGTTGGTGGCTATGCAGGTGTAGGTGCCTGTGTGCCGAGAATCTACATCCATGAGGATGAGGCTGTGTTGGCGCCCAGAGCTGGCCACCTTGTAGCCCTTAGTGTCTGGCTTAATCCACAACACGTCCTTAGCGGATTCCTCCTTCAGCCAGGTTACCATGGGGGTGGGAGAACCTTAGAGAGGAGACAGGCAGAGGGATTTGATGAACAGTCCCCCCTTAGTCTGTCGCCTGGCATGCACGTCGAATGTTGAACGGCCACATCCTGGTAAGCTTATCTCTCGTATGGCACTTAACTGAGGAGATGGGTGTTGTTGATAGATACCTTCCACTCTGACAGACATGGTGATGCTGGCTCCCTGTTTAACCTTTCGGTTGCTGAACCTCTCCAGGAACCGTGGTGGCACCAGTGGTACCTTTGGATCTAGAAAATCCAAGATGAGTTCAGAACAGTGTCGTCACTATGACATATCTTACATTTCAGAACATGTTATAGGTAATAACATAAGCAGCAATGAATGAACGGTTACTGAAAAAGGCACATTATTCAACGAATCAATAATGTAATATTGTTAAATAATAATGACACACCATGTTTCTCGACTGGAGTAAGCTCTCCTGGACCTGTTAAAACAAGGTAACTAGGAATTATTTGGGAAATACAAGTATGTTAGGTTGTGTATACAACAAAACACATATTGCATTGTAGACTAAGGATGTTATCCGATGTTGAAAATGTTGTCACCATTAATGTCGAAGAATGCATTTTTAATCGACCTACCTAGAACCAGAAGCCTGGCAGAGGAGTATGCAGAGCCAGCAGGATTGCTGATGTAAGCAGAGTACTCTCCTGTGTCTTCCTTCTTCACCTCCAGGATCTCCATGCTGTGGACGTCACACTTGTCCATCAGCAGGACCCTGTCTGAGGAACGTAGCGGATGGCCATCCTTGAACCAGTACACTCTTGGCTGGGGGAACCCTGCGAAATATTCATTGACAACTAACTTAACCCTTGTGCAGTAATATGTATCACCTTTGACTTACCTGCCCAGGTGCAAAAGAAATATGTTTAAATATACTGCACTACTGTGCTTACAATTATTTAAATTGGAAACATTTTAAAAATAATATAATGGGGTTGAGGTAAACTTCATTAGGATTTTATTAGCATTTAAGTAAATCTAACTGCATCTAAATACGGACAGCACAAAAGTGTCAAATATGTTTTTCAATTTAGATAAGTTTTAATGCATTAAATTAAATGGAAAAAAACACTATCAATGAAGTTGACATTAAATATGTGTCATTTATTATTTCTTTAATCATATAATTTGGTTAGTGCTTGGGCGCCATGGAGAAAGCAGTGTTCACTTAATGTCAAGGCTGGCAGGGATACTGGTGTGACAAATACAGAGTTGGTGGAGAGTAACCCACAGACCTACCTTTAACTTTAAGCTGCATTTTAGCAATGGGTGAGCCTGGGCTGACATGCACATCATGGAGCTCATCAATTACTTGTGGCATCTGCTCGTCCTCTGCCACAGACTCAAACGCTTCAGTTTCCCTGAGGTGGAGCACAGGCAGAGAGTAAAGCTGTCAGTAACATGACCAATGGAACGCTTCAGGTGCCGTTAGGAATCAGGAAGTCATCTTACTCACCTAGACATGTAGCCCTTGGCACTGATGTAGGAGGACGTCTCAGTGGCATCAGCTGCAGTATCATAGTCAGAGCTGCAAGAAACTGGAAAACCACATTGCACAATGACAAAAACAAAATCGTATCAGAATAAACAATGCATATATAATTATTCAACCAGAACACAAACTAGTCAGTCTTAAAGGTTCTGTACTCACTGTCGACCCTGAGCTCAGCCTTGGTGGCGGCGGTTCCTCTGGTGTTCTCAGCCACGCAACGGTAGACGCCCATGTCCGAAGGAAGCACAGTGGTGATGATGAGCTGATGGCAGCCCTCCTGGTCCTCATTGATCATGTAGTGGTCGTTTTCTTCCAGAAGCTTCCCGTCCTTGAACCAGCGCACGCTGGGTGGAGGCTTCCCGATCACCACGCAATCAAAGCTGACGGGGTAACCGTCAGGCACGTCCTGGCTCTGGAGTTCAGTCAGGAAGACTGGGGCCGCTGGGGGCGGGACAATGGACATGGGAGAAAGGCAGTCAGTTAGGAACAGCAATGAGTTAGCAGTTTTTAGAATTGTGTAGGAGATTATATCCTCTTTCATTCAATGTAAATTTAACTGATCTGGGTGGGGGGTTTTTTCTTGATAAAAAAAAATGAAAAGCACACAATGAAACCGTGTGAAGGTAGGCAATACAAAATGACAATACATTGATAGAAAGAATTGTGTTAGTAATGGATGTGGTTAAAGGAGAGATGAGGGCAACATCACAGGAAAGACACTGTACAAAGCATTACAGCAGGCGACACAACATGTTGAGAAATGGATACACTCTCATAATAGACCCCTGAAAGGTTCTTCCGCCATTCCTGTAGGGGAACACTTTTTTGGTTCCAGGGAGAACCCTTCTTAGTCCCTGATAGAACTCTTTTGGGTTGCAGTTAGAACTTGTACTCTACATGGAACAAAAAAAGGGTTCTATCTAAACAAAAGTGCAACCAGGAAACAAAAAGTGCTCTACAAAAAAAATATTTTCGTACAGGGGCAGCCAAATAACCTTTAGGAACTCTACAAAGTGTGGAAGGAGTGAATAGAAACATAGAATGAAGTCTCAAAAAGTTAAATATTTGCCCCTTTCTTATATTATTTTGTTTTCCTTTGTGTGTACATACTTTTAGGAAAACCAAGCATTTCATTGCCATGACTTGTTATTGCAAATGACAAATAAACCTTTTGAACTTGAACTTTAAAACAATTTTCCAAAACCTAATTTTACATAACAAAAATATGATTACCTCAGTACAGTCAATTATTGGCAGTGGCACCATTGGCAAAGACTGTATCCAAACACTTCATATAGTTGTTAATCAGTCTCACATTGCTGTGAGGAAATGTTTGCTTACTCTTAAAAGAACTGCTTTAACTCAGAAACATATGTGGAGTTTTGAGCATCAACTTCTTGTTTCAGTCATGCCACAAAATCGTAATGGGGTTTATGAGTGTAAATTGACTAGGTTATTCCAAACCATTTCTCTGCTGTTTTGCTTGAGTCATTCTGACATTGTCTTGCTTGTGTGTTTTGGATTTGTCTTGCTGCATGACCGACCTGTACTTCAGCTCACTAACGGCGACTTGTCATTCTCCTTTAGACTTCTTTGATACAGCGCAGCGCTGTGCTGTGGTGGTAACACTCCACAGCACACCTCACATTCACAGCTCCCACCCAGGCACTGGGTTTCTATCCCAGGACCCTGCCTTCCAACTGTTCTCCTGCCTGCCCGTGTATCTCTCTGTCCCCCCACAAAACAAGCGAAAATACTCCAAAAATAGAAAACATGACTTCTCTTACACAGAGAAGAGTTAATGATGCTTTGCTGCCTTGGTATTGCACAACTCACCACAATAGAAGGAACCATTCATTTCCTGCTCTGTATCAGATCATTCTAAAGGACAATGTAAGGCTTTCCATCCTTAGCTGGGTCAGACAGCAAGACAATCATCCAAAATAAAAGTGTGTCCATCCCAATGGCTTGAAAGCAACACATTTAACAGTTTGGAATGGCCTAGTCAATGCCTAGAACTAAACCCACTGTAGATTTTGTGGAAGCCTCTGAAATATAGAATTCATGTCGGGAAAACCTACTAATGTCCCTGAGCTGAAGTGAAATTCCTCCACTGTGATGTAAAAACTGATCAGCAACAAAGTATTCGGTTGCAGTCGCTGCAGCTACTGTAAAGGTGTCACAGTTTTTACTCATTCAGATTCCCTTGATTTAATATTATGTTTTGGTTTAGGATGTGATAACATTCAGAGGGATAACTAAGTCAGAGAGGGCAATAAACAAAATTTTCACTGAGCTCTATATGCACCTACAATGTATAGTGTCAATAATGGAAAGACAAAAAAACTAACATAATGGAGAAATTTAAGCAACTGTTAAATCACAAATGTTTGAGACAGAACAAGTACAGGAAAACACTATGTTAAACACTATGTTAAACACACCAAAGAAACCACATACTGACAAGACTGAAACAAGACTGAGGACAAATATGGTCCAGTAGTAATCACGTGCAATACACAACACACCATGAAAAGCAGGATGATATGATGGATGAGGACAATTTGAACATTTATTTAGTAATTACAAACTCATGTGTTAGCTAACAAGCAAAGGCTCCCAGAGATGTGCATATTGTTTGGAATAAAACTTAACACTGACACATTATTCAAACCAAATAAATATGACTACTTCAAAGTTAATCGATATTACCTTCGCTGAATTACAAGGCATTTGTTTTCTCTAACTTATGGTACATTTTTCATAATGAATGGAATGGGCTACTGGATTAGATAAAGTAATTACTAATGAATTCAAAATGATCTTCAAACTATTTAATACAATATATAGAGAAAGTACTCTCCGGTTTTCCTACCAGGGGCTCCTGCCATCAACGCGGGCAGCTGTTTCTCCTGTGTGGGTGTTGCAGAGCCATCTTGGGTGTATCCCATTTTCATAATACGTAATTCCACTTTAAGAGGTCCAGCCTCCTGGATGGTGGTCTCCACTGGTACCCCCTGAGCCGTGAACATCTCCTGGAAACGCTGAGATGCCACCTGGGCCTCAGAGCGTGAGTCGAAGCGGATGTAGATGTAGCGATCATCCTCGCGGTACGACTTGGGGTCAGGGATCTGCAGCTCACCCTCATCATCGCAGCTGACGAACGATTCCTCCTCCGACGTGGCCGGCAGGCGAGTGCGCAGGAGGCGGCGCAGCCGTTTGCTGGCCTGCCTCAAAGACTCATCCATCTCACTCTCGGCTGAGGAGCTCTCCGCTTCACTGTCGGCACTGTAGCCCATGGTCAGGGGCCTCCGTCCAGATTCCTCCCGCGCCGAACCCACCGTTACCTTGCCGCTGTGGGTGGTCACCCCGAACTTGTTGGTGACCTCACACGTGTAGACACCTGTGTCCTTGGTGGTGATGGCGGTAATGACCAGAGAGCAGGTGCCATCATTGTAGATGTCGATGTGGTGGTGCTTGCCGTCTGCAAGGGGCTCGCCGTCCTTCAACCAGCGCACCTTCTCGGGCTTGCCCTCGGCCACGCACTCCAGGTGGATGGTGCCGTTGGGCTCCTTGGTCTGGTCCTTGAAGACCTCCTTGAACACTGGACGCATGTCCTTGCGGGCCTTGTAGCCCTTGAAGGCAGCCTGGATCTTGACAGCAGCGTCCAGAAGCCCCTTGTCTTCGGCCGTGTCGCCACTGACCGTCGTGATGTTGTCGGTGGTCTGGGCAGTGACCGAAGACGAGGTCTGTTGGAGCGTGGATTGCTCCTTTAACTCGAAATGTGCATAGAACTTCTCAGTGGACATTGACTCTGTCTGGTCGGACACGGAGAGAGAGGACTTGCTGCTCTTCTTCAGGTAGGACACCAGAGTTGGGGGTCTGGATTCGTCTTCAGAGCTTATGTACAGGTTGGGTTCCAAGTCCTTCTTCATAGGGACGATGACCGGCTTCACAAGCTTCTCCTTTTCCATTTTGTTCACATTGTCTTTCTCTGGTGCCTTCACTTCCACCACTTTCTCTGGCACCTTCACCTCCACCACTTTTTGTGGTGCCTTCACCTCCACCACTTTCTCTGGCGCCTTCACCTCCACCACTTTCTCTGGCGCCTTCACCTCTACCACTTTCTCTGGCGCCTTCACCTCCACCACTTTCTCTGGCACTTCCCCCTTGACTGTCTCCTGGGATGTCTTGGGCGTCTTGTCCTCCTCATCTGGCTGCTCAGAGATGGAATCAAGAGTAGGTTCCCTGCTCATGCGGCGTTTCTTTGCCAGAGCCTCCCACAGCATGTGGACATCACCCTCAGAGGCAGCCTCAGGAGGAAGGCTGGGCTGGGCCCCCTCCTCCAACTTAACCACATCTCCACCTACAGCTAGGTCACAATGAAATATGTCACAAGGTAAAATGCTGCAAACTGACACCTGTAACATAGTATAGCAGCCCCAACACACACAGACACACACACCAGATATAACATATATGAAATCCATAATATGTTCATCATGTAATGATAAATAACTGAGAGGATATTGTTTCATGATTTAAATGGTGTCTGCACTAACTCACCTCACTCTTATCTTACTACTACTGTCACTAGTCATGTACAACTAGCAGATCAATATACCTTTACCTACCCCTCAAAAATAAATACATCTCCACCACCTTTCGGTTACGAGTTTCACAAAACATCAGTGCAAGCTGATGAAAAGATCCTTTTGGTAGGTTGTGTACCTTTTGGTAGGTTGAGGTTAATGGAGCTTTCTGCTTCGTCCGAGGCCACACAGGTGTACACGCCCTGGTCAGCAGACACAAAGTTTTTGATCAGCAGCACCTGTGTTTTTCCCTCTGTTGTGGCCTGGTATTTGACCCCAAACTCTAGCTCCTTGTTGTCTTTGAGCCAGGTGACCGAGATGCCTTCAGCAGAGAGCTGGCACTCCACCCGGGCCATCTTACCCTCTTGCAGGACTGTACAGGACAGCTGCTTAGTCACTGTCACTGGAGCCTCTGTGAAACAACACAATTCATTGATTTATTCACTGATTGAATTTCACGTGGGACACTTTAAAACACATGCAAATGTAAAATGTATCGAACTCTCCAATGCATGACTAGGTTATAATAATGTCATTCAACATGCTGGGTTTGAGGTATCTATGTTTGTCTCAAGTTGAGAAGCATCACTGAGCCATCTACTCACCCAGATGCACCGTCTGGGGCAGCTGGACAGGTTCTCCAGTCCCAGCTCTGTTGATGGCAGCCACCCGGAACCTGTAGCCGCTCCCTGGGATGAGGTTATCAGCAGAGAACTCCGTATTACACACGGGCTCTGTATGGCATGGAAGCCAGAGGGCGCTGTCTGCCAGCCTCATCTCCACACTGTAGCCCAGAATAGGGCTGCCACCGTCGCTGAGGGGTGTAAACCAGGAAAGGGTCACCCCCTGTTTACTCTTACTGACCAGCTCTGGGTCCTCAGGGGGGTCGGGAACAGCTGTATAGGGGAGAGGAGGGAGAGTGGATCAGTGGTTGGATTTGAAGAAAGAGGAAGAGGAGAATGCGGGAACAGTAAAAAAAACATATGAGTTTAACTTCCTTGGGGAAGGCTTACAGTCAAAGCACTAGCACTGTTCGAAAGATTGAACAGTTAAATGTTTTATTAGCTTTGAGCCAGGAGGAAAGGAGACAGTGAGAGTTATAGGATTTAGAGGGAAAAGAGTGAAAGAGGCAGAATCAAGAAACAAAAGTAAGCCAAATTTAGCAGATGGGAGTGATGATAGGATAGAAGAAATAGGGAAGAAAGAAGAAAGATTGGGATGATGCATGACTATTTAGGTTATGGCTGAGTGGGTAGGGTAAGCAGGAGAATAAGCGAGGAGACAAAGTTATGATCAGAGACATAGACGAGGGTTGCAATAAGATTAGTTGAGTTGGAGAGGCCTGGGGAAGAGTGAGGTCAAAAGAAGGAAGGAGTGGATGGAAACGTGTGAAGACATTAATTGCATGGTAAAGCATTGTCAGAAAATGAGCGTATCAGTGTGTCACGCTCGGTCCAATCTGGAAATACTTGGCAGTTACTTTAAATGTATACTTAATCCTCATAACAACTGTTTGATTTCAAATTCCAGAACAAAAAGAATCAGAAAGATATGTTTACTGTCCCAGTAAGTATGTGGCAGGCATTTTTTTTTTTACCATTTCATCTCATACCCACACTGAAATGGTTGATCAGAAAAAAATATTCACTTCCTAGCACACATTGCTGTGCCTTGCTATGGTCACACACACTTACAGATGACAGTGAGCTTGGCCATGGAGATGGTGTTCCTGGCAGCGAAGGTAATCTCCTGCGGAGGCATGACTGGGGCCTTTCTCAGCACCAGGTGGTAGGTGCAGCCATCAGCCCACATGGCCCAGGTGTGGTCGTTCTTTAGCTCTGCTCCGTTAGCGTACCACGCTACCTCCGCCTCAGGTACAGGCTCCGTCAGCATGCAACTGAACTCCACTTTCTCTCCCACGACAACTACCTTATCCTCCAGGTTGTTCACCACATCCAACTGCCATCCTAAGATGTGTAATAGTTCACATAAACTTAACACAGAGCACTTGCTACAGGTACAGAAACAAATACTTGTCTCGATTCCTATAGCAACTGAAATTAGATTTAACTTATTTCCCTGTAAGACCATGACATAGAGGACACCGCTGTCAGAAAACACGTAAATTGGTTTGACGGACCTTTGACGTTGAGCATGGCCGAGGTGGACGCGGTGCCGGCTTGGAAGGTCACTTGGCAGCTGTCCCCGACATGTAGGTCCTTCAGCAGGAGCAGGTGGCGGCGGCCACTCTCAAAGGATACAATCTCGGTGGTGGGGGAATCCTTCACCGGCTTGCCGTCAATGAGCCAGCAGCATTTTTTCACCTCACAACGAGAGATGGAGCATTCAAACAGGGCTTCGCCACCGTCAATGGTGTCCATGTTCTCGAGGCCTTGGACAATTTCAATGGGTTTGGCTGTAGGGGAGATGAGGGGAACAGGGAGATGGAGGATTAAAAGAAGATAATTGCTTTGACTGAGAGGGAAAAAATCCTTTGCCCCACTGTTGTGTTGTTTCTTTTATTGCTTACACTTGCAGCTATTTAAACTTAACCAAGGCTTACAATGACAACCTGACAAAACTGCTGGACACATAAAATGACAGCCATTGTCTTTGCATAGTCTTTGGCAAGTCTTAGAGGTCGTTGACTTTGACTTTCTGGTATCCATGTTAATACTTGTGCCAGAGGGTTTTCCTGACCAGTAAACCGACTGTAATAAAATCTGTCCCTGGTAGTTCCTGATTAGGTCACATGGTTTAGGTTAGGATGGAAGACAGAACAAATAAATCAATATTAGAAGAAAGCAAATCACCAGCTTGAAATCCCTATCCTTGAAAACAACAGCAAAAGAGTACAAGCTTGAAGCTCGGAGGCAGGGTAGGTTAGCTAGGTGCTCTTTCCAAACGGAGAGAAGCTCACCTTCCACCTCCAGCGAGGCGACCACGCAGGTCCCCTCTGCCTCACAGGAATATGTCCCCCTGTCCTCAGTGGACACATGGCTTATGTACAAGCGAGCCACGGTCCAGTCCTGCTCCACTACCACCCTCTTGCCGTCAGGCTGCAATGGCCGGCCGTCTTTCTTCCACTGGGCCTTGACCGGCCGGGAGTACTGGCAGATGAACTCAGCAGGCTTGTCCTCAGCCACTCGAACGTCCTGCATCTCGCTCACCACCTCTATTGTGGGGTCTGAGAGTGGGTGCAGGGGGCAAGTGTCAAAGGTCATATGACAAGGTCATCATGACTGACATGCGCTGTCTTGACATGCCGAAAAAAGGACACTTGGGCTTTATAAATACCCCAGTACACCTTGGAGTATTTTGATGTATTTACTTTAAGTTACTGGTGGTATCAGAGACGGGTTTATGCTGCTTCGGAAAGCTCTTAGTTACAGTATGCTTTGATCCACACTGCATATTAAAGATGCATCTCTTTCAGCACTTTAAGCAGTGAATAAATATTTACATTCCACCTGTAGGTACAGAATGTAGATGTTGACTTATCGGTGACATTTGTTTTTGTTACTCCAAACTGAAGGGGGAGTGAAAAGCCCAATCGTCTCAAGAGGTAGGGGGAGTTGGGCACAACTCATTGTAACTAACCAATCAATGAGAAAGGAGATAGGCCAGTGGGTAAATAGAGATGCCAGACAGACAGGGCAAAGGTAGGAAGGGTTAGAGAGTTTTAGTCCTTGCAGGCTAGGGCCAGTATAGGGCAGGGTTGATATGAGAGGAAGAGTAAGTAAGACAAAGTGACTAGCCAGGGTGGATGGTAGTGATAGGAAGTTCGACTCTGTCTACTGACTCGGATCTTGTTGAGTTGTTCAGTAAAACGTTTGAATCTTTCAAGTCATTTCGTTCATTTGAGTCAGTAATGCCTACCAACTGTAGGGGTCCAACTGTCTGTTACAAACATATAATTACAATGCTACTTTCTTGATTAACTTTTCTTTGAGAACGTCAAACTAACAGCTGTTGGACAGAGAGTAGGCTACTAAGCTGAAAGCCTGTGGTTGGGGTAGAACTCCGCTGGCAGCCATTCAAATTAACAAAACAATCGTTCAATTGAACGATAAAACTAAACAAGTCAGTCGTTCACAAGTCCTTTTTTACTTAGGCAAAGGCTCTGTGTTTATCATTACAATCAAAAATCAATTACTACATTAACTTTTTAGGCCTACTATGTGTCCAATTATATGTTACAAACATGTATTTATAATGCTACTGTCTTGATATATTTTTCGATGCTAACGTAAAACTAACAGCGTATGCCGTGGTTGGGTAGTGGTTCAAAATGAACGAAACACCGTTCAATTGAACGATAAAACTGAATGAGTCAGTCATTCACAAGTTTTTTACTTGTTTTCACCAGTTTTTTTCATGACATCAGTAATCAACTAACTATATTAATTATTATAGTCTGCGTTCAATTATCGGTTATAAACATGTCTTTATGATGTTCCTGCCTTCATCTATTTTTCCCTGCAAATGTACGTAGACATTGATCGGATAACTGAGCTGGAGGACCAGGTATGAAGTAGCCTAAGTGATCATGTTGTAGAAATCCGCTGTCAAATGTTCGAATGAATGATACAATTGAACAAGTCACAAAAAAAAAGGACTTGAGAGTCTCGAGTCACTAAAAAGAGTCGATCATAGTGATCAAATCATTCGTGAACTGCACATCACTAGTGGATGGGTGGAGCAGCACTGGGTGGATGGGTGGAGCAGCTCTGGGTGGATGGGTTGAGCAGCACTGCCCAACACCACAAGTGACAGCTACTGAGTTTTCTCATGGCTCACATATTTTAGCAAAACAGGTCTCTCCTGCTGTACCGACAGAACATCAAAACCATGTTCAGTTGAAATACTCTGTGCACACATTGTCTTTACCTGTTTTTGAATAACTACCAGTGTGCGCACATCACTATCTGCAAATACATACAGTACATCGCACATATTGCTATGTAATGTGACGCAAATATTATTAGTCTCAAAGACCAGTTTTGCACGAGACTGACCTTATTGATTCATTATAAACTGGTTGCTTTGTATCCTGAATGCTGATTGGCAGGTAGCCATGATATATGACACCATATACCATGGGTAGGACATCAAAGCACTTTTTTTTTACTGCTCAGATTGTGTTTGTTACCAGTTTATAATTGCAATAAGGCAATCCAGGGGGTTGTGGTTTATTGCCAAAATACCACAGCTAAGCACTTTCCAAGCACTCCATGATGTATCGTGCCTAAGAACCGCTCTTAGCCGTGGTATATTGGCCATATACCACACCCCCTCATGCCTTATTGCTTAAATATATCTCTTGTTGTTAACCAGTCAGACTAACTGGTGAAAACATCCTCTAATGCTGCACCAAACACTCATTCTAACTACTTGTGAAATGACTGAAATGTATGCTCGTGCATGGGAACATGCATGAATGAGAAACAAAACAAGTTATTAGGTACTGATGTAATCATCCCAACACTGAGTTAGGTTGATTGAACTCTTGAGGACACCTGCATCATACTGTCAAAATTAGCATCGGACAAACAGCATACGTTCATTGTGGTGTTCTATATCTATCTTTGATTGAAATGGGACTTAACTGTAAAAATGCTCAGATGTCCATAAATAAATAAATATTATAATTCAATATTGCGTCTGATCTAAATTGTCGCTGATGATTTTCTTTGGAGGAAAAGGTACACCGAATGTCTAGCAAACTCTTTTCTAGACAGACAGCCCCCCCACTGTTTGACCATTGATGCTGCAGGGTCCCAAGAAAAGAGCCGGATCAAGTCACTCTCCTCCTCCTCTTAATCCCTCCGGCTCCTCCAGTTCTTCCTGATACCTTTGACTAAGAGCTTGGCATAGGACACCAGACTTCTTGCTTTGAACGTGACTGTGCCCGAGGCGTCTGGAGTCAGGTCCTTCAGGGTGAGGGTGTGGACATGGTCGGGGCTCAGACCTATCTCACTGGAGCGGCTGTTCTGGAGAAGCGTTCCGTCCAGCCACCACTGCACCTCCCCAGGCCGCACGCCTTGGGACAGCTGGCAGGAGAAGGTGGCCCACTCGCCCATAAAGACATTGATGCTCTTTAAACCACGCACTATGAGGACCTCTGCCTCTGCAGAGTAGTGGAGACACAGTCACACACTCTCTTCGGCTACTTCCAGTCACACACACCCCATGCTCTCGCACTGCCAGCCTACTGAACAATAAAGATGACTTCAACCTTCACCAGTCTCATTCCTACATTAAACCTTCACCTTCAGGTGGGAAAGCACGTCTGCGGGATATGTTACATTACACTGAAAGTCAACCCTCTTTATTTAATCCAGGATTGGAAATTTAAATGAAACGTGAGATATTTTCCACTGACAATTACATCCTACAACCGAACCTACCTTTGTGGTGTTCACAAAGGCTACACCAAAGGCATTTTGAAACCCATGACAATTCATTCCTGGATTCTTCAGAAAAGAAAAGATAAGATATCAAGAGGGACCCTCCCAGAGGTGTAGTGACATTATACCTAGCACTGTCAGCGATGCCGTGGTCAGCTGGTCGCCAGCATCGCAGGTATAGTAGCCGTTGTCCTCTGGCTCCAGGTTGTGAATGGCGAGCTCATGAACGCAGCCCTCCTGCCTCATCTCATACTTCTTACCAGCCTGGAGGACCACGCCTCCCTTCCTCCACTCCACATGAACGCCCGACCTGGAGAGCTCACAGCGCAGAGTGACATCATCACCCTCCTGGGCTTCCTGGTTCTTCAGCTCCTTCTGGAAGAACGCCGGGGCACCTGGTGGAAGGAGACACGACAGTGTTGGACAACAGAGGGTGTACTGGGGCTGTGGACCCAGTGGACGGGAGAGTAAGACAGCTCTGCTGGTATATGTTGACTGAACAATGGGTGCATGGTAGCTGGCAGAAGCCGAGAGAGTCAAGTGTCGTGGGAGAACTCATTCCGACTTTGTCTTGATCCACAGCATTCACTTTTAGTGTTGGGATGGTAACTATGTAGCTGTACCATTGGATGCAGTGTAGACGATCCAGACTTTTCTAGTGCATCATTGATTACCTTCCACAGTCAAAGTGACGGTGCACTTCTCATCCCCGGTATCACAGCAGTAAGTCCCAGAGTCCTCCATCTCCAGGCTGTGTATGCGGAGCTGCTGAAGAGTTCCATTCTTCCGCAGGTCATACTTAAGTCCTGCTTTGATGGCCACATCATTCCTGCTCCAGGTGACGGTGGCCACTGGCTCGGAGACTGTGCAGGACAGGGTAACTGTCTCGCCCTCCAGGGCCACTGTATCGTGAGGCTTCTCTAGGATTAACGCTGTAGATACGGGAAATCCCAAGCTAAGTACAATGTAATGCACTCTGAGTTTCAAGTGTCATGTGCTGTGTACTGTATGTCAAAACAGCATTTATTTCTATGGCCAGTGAGGTGGCTCTACTTTCACAGGTCTATACTTACAGTAGCATGCTAACGATAACCATAAAGAATATGTTCATTACTCAACTGATATCCAAATGGATATTGAATTTAGTGAAGGGATATGTTCATACCAGTGACAACCATCTTGTTGTCAACTTCATTCTATAGAATCTTTATAAACAAAGATGCTATAAAAAGAAAAGCCAGGACAATGGCCATCACACATCTAAAGAAAGGTTAGGATGGAATGGGTGATGTTGCAGAGCAGATGAACAGAAGCTGTTCCAACTTGCCAAGACAAAGCTGTTTGATGGAAGATAGAGATGGAGGGGGAGAGGACAAGGTGGCCATTTTTAATGTCTCTATTACCTTTGGGCTTCTCCTCCACCAGTAAGCTGGCAACAGTTTTCTCGTCGCCCACCACAAACGCCACGTCCCCTGAATCATCCGGGGTGACCATCTGGAGGGTCAGCTGGTGAACTCTGCCCTGACAGGTCATCTGGTTCAGGTCATTGTTCTGGAGGAGGTTATCGCCCAGCCACCATTCTCCATTGGTCACAGCCTCCTGGGACAACTCACACGCGAACACAGCATTCTGCCCGGTAGTCACTGTGATGTCGTGTAGCTCCCGAATAATGCGTACCGACTCTGGAGGTGAATGAACGTGACGATGGTGGATTGAGAGAAACAAAGGCTCCCAGGGTCAGGTTTCCCAGGGGATTCAGTAAGGTGTAACACTTGTGTTAGGGCACTAATCACATGCCAAATTAAGAGTGAGCTATAAGCAGGATGAGCTATTGCACCCCAAGAGATGGAGTTTTACTTGATAAAGAGTGCAATATAACACACTGGCAACACCAAAACACCAGTGACGGCTAACATGTCGGACGGTAGACAAATATATAAAATATATCTATCATAACAGAAGATAAAATAGGCTTTAGGCAGCTTTATTACCTTTGACGGTCAGGGTGGCAGTGCTCTGCTTGTCCCCAGCAGTACAGGTGTACTCCCCAGCGTCCACAGCCTTCAGGTTGTGAACTGTCAGGGTGTAGACGGTACCGTTGTGCTCCATGGAATACTTATCCCCCTCGGTGAGGAGCACAGAGCCCCTTCTCCAGGTCACCTTGCTCTCAGCACTTATCTCACAGGTCAGGGAGGCACTACCCCCCTGCATTGCCTCTTGGCTCTCCAGCTCCTTCTTGAACACCACAGGGGCCCCTGCCGGGACAGCAAGATAAAAACAGACCACCTCAAGTTCACAGGCGGATGGAGATATAACCCTGTTTATGTGAGCGTTTGACTTTGTATAAAAGTGGGTCTGCAGAGACTGGCAGGTTGGTCTTGTGGGTTTGCTTTAAAATGTTTTCTTTTAACATACTCACTTAACATAAGCCCTTAAAAAAGTCAGTGCAGACAAGACGATCAGTCAAAACATTGGGGTTTTGTGCTGAATCTGAATTAATTATAAACTACTATATACTGACCATATAATGTTGATGTCCTGGATATGCTTCTACATGTGAATATTTTTAGCCTAGGCCTAAGCCACAATACATACAATTCTTGGTGATTCTGACTAGATTTCCAATTCACTGCCTTTCTCAAATGTCCAATCTACATTCACTGATATAAAGCTCTGAAACCCGGCTAACTCTGTGACTAGCAAACATCCTGCTAACTCTTCTGAAAATACCAGCCACAGTGATTGATTTACAAGCCAAACGCATTAATGCAGTGCTTAACCTGAACAGAAATATGTATTGGTGCTTATTTTGGATGCCAATAGTACCAGTTCTGTTTCTTAATTATTTCTATTGAATGTTGCATACATCTTAAGAATTTAAGATGTGTTGGTTGCCTTTATTATCAATCTAACCATTCAACTTAAATACACCTTTTATTAAGACACCCAGAATGGCTCCAGTTATTGGGGTACAATAGGAAATGGTTAGGTAAAGATGAATGACACATACATATATTATATAATCCCTTACCTCAGACTATACAGTATATGTAGCCATTTTGCACCCCACACCTCAGTCAGGCTGTAAAATGGGTTTGGAATGGACATAATGACTCTTGGCATACAAGAATGATGATGAGTCAAAGGTGAGTGATTGCAAGACTCATATGATACATATATCATATAACCTCTTACCTTAGACTATACAGTATATGTACCTTAACCTTAAAAAGTCAGGCTGTACAATGAGAATGGAAATGGGTAAGTACCTGTATACAGTATATAACCTCTTACCTTAGATTATACCCTATACAGTTCACCATTCACTTAAGACTGTAAATGGCATAAACTGGGTTTGGGGCCCTTACCTCGGACAGTCAGGCTGGCGGTGGAGGTATGATGGCCCACGGTGAAGGTCACAGTGCCTGAGTCGGCCTGGGTGACCCCCCTGAGGGTGAGGCTGTGCACCTTGCCCTGGGCACGGATCAAGTTCATCTCATTGTTCTGCAGAGGGACGTCAGCAAGCTTCCACTGGACGTCCTTGGCGTCCTCATGAGACAGATGGCATTCAAAGTAGACATCCTCCCCCTCAAGTACCGAACAGCTGTTCAAGACCTTCACTATGGTCACCAGCTCTGTTTGATAAAGTCAGTCAGCGTTACTGGCTATTAGACAATCCTTGTCTAAATGGGGTGTTAATGTTTAGCTGCCAAGAGATACACTCAGTACAGTTTACAGAACAGAAACAACTGTGACAAGCAAAGTGAAAGAGATGCACAGTTGCTCCTGTCAACACAGAAGACAAAGTGGTGGTATTAAAGGTCAATCTCCTTAACAGCCAGGTGGAGGTAGAGGTGAAGAGAAAGATGGAAGTGTGAAGGACATGAAGGACATTGGATGAATTAACTGAATGAGGAAATGGGTGAAGATCCCCCAAAGGTTTTCATTCCGTGCTCTTTAGGACTATTGTCCTTTAAAGTCATGTGTGATTAGTCTTGTGGGAATCACTTAGGTTGGAAAGTGGTTGGTAGGGAATGAGTGAAATACAGTAAGAAGAGAAATGCCGTGGTTGAATGTTAAATAGAGACAATGCAAAAGTCCCCCTACCCTGCACAGTGAGCGTGGAAGAAGTCTTCTGGTAACCCGTGTCACAGATATACTCCCCAGAGTCAGAACCTTGTAGGTTATAGATGATAAGCTTTACAATGGCCCCTTCCTGTTTCAGCTGATACTTGTTGTTAGACTCCAGAACCCTGGTGCCCTTGCTCCAGACAACGCTGGCCCCGGGTTTGGTGATTTCACATCGGAGGATTGCAATCTCACCTGCGTCCCAGTCTAGATTCTGTAGTCGGGTTTTGAAATAAACCGGTAGGGCTGGGTAGAAATAGTGGAGTTTGGGAGAAACAAGACAGTAAAAAGATTTGAAGGCTTTTGACCACAGTTGTTTGATAAATGAGGGAAAGTCTGATTTCGTTCAACAACTGCTAAACTGGAAGAGGTTTTTCTTAGCATACCCTTTACAGCAAGGTGTGCTGTGGATTTCCGGTCACCACTGTCACAGGTGTAGCAGCCGGAGTCTTCTGGGTCTAAGCTGTGGATGACTAGTCTGACGCTGTGCTCTTCCTGGAGAATTTCATACTTGGCACAGGCACATAGACCCACCTCCCCCTTCCTCCATTCCACTGGCACCCCAGGTTTAGAGAGCTCACAGTGCAAGGTAACACTGCCCCCCTCCTCAGCCTCTTGGCTCTGCAGTTCTTTGGTGAAAATGACTGCGATAGCTAACAAAGCAAAATCCCATGAGATAAGTTATAAGTCTACACTTCAATTTCTGACACAGAAAAATGAAAAATTGCATTAATTATACGCAGGGTGACAAACGAGCATATAGGGCCTGTGTTCTAGGTCGCCTGAGCTCCAGGGGCTCCCGAACATAAAAAAGAAAATGCATTTACATTCTATTTATTATTGTTTTACATTTAAGTCATTTAGCAGACACTCGTATCCAGAACAACTTAAAGGAGTGCATACATTTTCATCCCCCCCGCGGGAATCAAACCCACAACCCAGACGTTGCAAGCACCATGCTTTAACCAAGTGTGCTACAGTATATGGGTAATTTAGCTTTAATTTAGTTTTCGGGCATTTTACATTGGGCTTCCTCTGATAACATTTCCTCTGATGACATTTCTCAAAGCCTGAGGGCAAAATGTGTGCTGAACAACAGTAATAGCAAGAAATGAACTTTAAAACAACAAGATTTTCACACCTGGCAAAATGTCTGGAAATGTAAGAAGATAGGGTTTAAAAGCACCAGAATCACTTTTCCAGGGTAACTGTTTTGTTGTATAACTGCTTTTACTTGATGTTTATGTGTCAGTAAAAAAATGGGGCAGCAGTGAAAAGGTCTTCATCCTACCATTCACTTTCAGGCAAGCCGAGGTCTCTGTGTCTCCAGTTTGACAGTGGTAGCTTCCCATGTCTTCAGGTTTCAAATCACAAATCTGCATCTCCATGCTACATCCTGTTTGCTTCATCTGGTACTTTTCCCCAGACTTCAACACCTGTGTTCCCTTCCTCCATTCCACAGACACCCCAGGTTTAGAGAGCTCACAGTGCAGGGTAACACTGGCCCCCTCCTCTGCCTCTTGGCTCTGCAGGTCTTGGGTGAATGTGACTGGAAGAGCTGTGCAATTAGGAATTGAAATAAGTATCTATGCAATCTGTGACAAGGACTCAAAAAAAAGACAGCTAAATTATGATGTTAATTGTCCAGGAGAATATCTCAGTTTGGAGAGGCTCAATACATGGTGACACATTGAAAGAGTGCTCTCTTCTCAGGTTGGTGTTCATCCATCTAGGTCAACAAATGTTAGAAGACCTGGGTGTGTCCCACCACCATATTGAGGTTTACACATATTTTGACAACGCTCAAGTCCAGCACTGCAAGAGGAATCCGGGTCTCTGTCTACATTCAATATTGTACGCAGAATATACCTAGTATTTAATATTCTAACTATTAAAAGGAGTGTATAATGAGGAACAACAAGGCCAACAATAGACAACAAAGCAAAAAACTGCAAAGTTGCAGGAGCAACTGGTTTCACTACCAATATTGATTCATTAGATATTCGGCACTTGAGAAAACCAGATGGAAGGGAACATAGCCGAAGAAATCCATGTTGTATCCAAAACCTTATCCAAACACTGTCCACAACCATTAGTGTAGCTTTCTTTATTTTTACTGCCATTTTAGAAGCATGGCAAACTATATGCAGACAAAACAAAGCTTTTAGCAAAGAGACAAAAATCTACTTTGCAAATAAAAGGGTAAATACTTTCCCAGTAAACCCGCACAGCTTTCCAAAACACTTCACCATGTTCAGAGATGTTAGTTCCTTTTCTGCATGGATCCTGGATTTGAATACTTTTGAAGAAAGTTCCTTGTTCACAAAAACTGTCTAACTCATCTTATTGGTCCAAGAAACAGAAGGGTTCCATCTGATTGGTCCCAGTTGTTTGTCCAGATCAAGATCATATGGGTAAAGCAAAGGGTTACTGACTTTGACACTTTGGTTAGGAATTACCCAATTGCTGCACCGATAACAACCGATAACTTTTTTTTTTACAAAACCCTTAATTTTTTACATAAACAATGACTACAGGAGTCTCAGACTGAAATACAGTGGGGCAAAAAAGTATTTAGTCACCCACCAATTGTGCAAGTTCTCCCACTTAAAAAGATGAGAGAGGCCTGTAATTTTCATCATAGGTACACTTCAACTATGAGAGACAAAACAAGAAAAAAAAATCCAGAAAATCACATTGTAGGATTTGTAATGAATTTATTGGTAAATTATCTTGGAAAATAAGTATTTGGTCAATAACAAAAGTTCATCTCAATACTTTGTTATATACCCTTTGTTGGCAAAGACAGAGGTCAAACGTTTTCTGTAAGTCTTCACAAGGTTTTCACACACTGTTGCTGGTATTTTGGCCTATTCCTCCATGCAGATCTCCTCTAGAGCAGTGATGTTTTGGGGCTTTCGCTGGGCAACACAGACTTTCAACTCCCTCCAAAGATTTTCTATGGGGTTGAGATCTGGTGACTGGCTAGGCCACTCCAGGACCTTGAAATGCTTCTTATGAAGCCACTCCTTCGTTGCCCGGGTGGTGTGTTTGGGATCATTGTCATGCTGAAAGACCCAGCCACATTTCATCTTCAAAGCCCTTGCTGATGGAAGGAGGTTTTCACTCAAAATCTCACGATACATGGCCCCATTCATTCTTTCCTTTACACGGATCAGTCGTCCTGGTCCCTTTGCAGAAAAACAGCCCCAAAGCATGATGTTTCCACCCCCATGCTTCACAGTAGGTATGGTGTTCTTTGGATGCAAATCAGCATTCTTTCTCCTCCAAACACGACGAGTTGAGTTTTTTACCAAAAAGTTGTATTTTGATTTCATCTGACCATATGACATTCTCCCAATCCTCTTCTGGATCATCCAAATGCTCTCTAGCAAACCTCAGACGGGCCTGGACATGTACTGGCTTAAGCAGGGGGGCACGTCTGGCACTGCAGGATTTGAGTCCCTAGCGGCGTAGTGTGTTACCGATGGTAGCCTTTGTTACTTTGGTCCCAGCTCTCTGCAGGTCATTCACTAGGTCCCCCTGTGTGGTTCTGGGATTTTTGCTCACCGTTCTTGTGATCATTTTGACCCCACGGGGTGAGATCTTGCATGGAGCCCCGGATCGAGGGAGATTATCAGTGGTCTTGTATGTCTTCCATTTTCTTATAATTGCTCCCACAGTTGATTTCTTCACACCAAGCTGCTTACCTATTGCAGATTCAGTCTTCCCAGCCTGGTGCAG
>JACXGI010005319.1:0-47824 GCA_016801175.1 Esox masquinongy | reverse complement strand
ATTTTCGGAGATACTGAATTTGGGATTTTCATTAGTTGTCAGTTTTAATCATCACAATTAAATGAAATAAACATTTGAAATATATCAGTCTGTGTGTAATGAATGAATATAATATCCAAGTTTCACTTTTTGAATGGAATTACTGAAATAAATCAACTTTTTGATGATATTCTAATTATATGACCAGCACCTGTATAGCACAATTTATACATGGAAGCGATTCAATGTGCTTTACAAAGAAAAAATATAACAAAACAATAGCATAAAAACAAATACTCAAATGAAAACATCAAAACAACATCATAATAATAAAAAATTGAATAAGAAAATATAAAAAGAATAAAAACGGGATAAAAACATAGGAAGCTATAAAAGCTGTAAGGCTAAACAATGTGGTTAAGTTTAAGTGCTCAGTCATAGGCACGTGAAAAGAAAAGTGTTTTTAACCTGGATTTAAAAATTGATACATTTGGGGCACGACATCTGGTAGTTTATTCCAGTTGTGTACAGCATAACTGCTAAACGCAGCTTCTCCATGTTTAGTTTGGACTCTGGGCTCTACTAGCTGACCTGTGTTCATGGATCTAAGAGCCCTGCTTGGTTTATATTCTTCAAACATATCAGAAATTTATTTGGATCCTAAACCATTCAGAGATTTATAAATTAAAAGCACCACTTTAAAATCTATTCTGTAACTGACTGGAAGCCAATGCAAAGATTTAAGAACCGGAGTGATGTGCTCTGTTCTCTTGGTCCTGGTTAACATTCTAGCAGCAGCATTCTGAATGAGCTGCAGCTGTTTTAGTCTTTTTGGGGAGTCCAGTTAAGAGGCCATTACAGTAGCAACCCTACTAGAGATAAAAGCATGGATGAGCTTCTTTTGGTCTTTTTGGGACACCAAGCCTTTGATTCTTGCTATACTTTTAAGATGATAGAATTCTGTTTTGGTGACCGCTTTGATATGACTGTTAAATGTGAGGTCTGAGTCTATCAGAACACCAAGATTACGCACTTGATCCCTGGTTTTAAGGGCCCGAGAATGCAGCTCTTTACTAATACTTGTTCTTTTTTTGTTGTTGCCGTTTTATCTTGGTTTGATTGTAGACAATTTTGGTTCATCCAGGTATTTATGTGCTCTATACAGTGACACAGTGAGTCTATTGAGCTGTTGTCATATGGTCCGAGAGCCATATATATTTGAGTATCATCAGCATAGCTGTGGTAGTTAATGCTGTTCTGTAGAATTTGGCCCAGAGGTAGCATATAGAGATTGAACAGAAGCAGTCCTAGAACTGATCCCTGGGGAACTCTGCATTTCATAGCCACCCTATCAGATTCATGATTACCAATGGTGACAAAGTAACTCCAGCCATCTAGATAAGATCGGAACCAATCAAGGACTGACGCAGAGAGTCCTACCCAATTTTCTAGCCTATCTATAAGAGTTCTATGATCTACAGTGTCAAATGCTGCACTGAGATCTAATACAACCAGAACTGTTATTTTATCTGAATCAGTATTCAGCCGTATATCATTTAAAACTTTACTCAGGGCCGTTTTAGTATTGTGGTGAGGTCAGAAGCCTGACTGTCTAAGAGACCACTTGAGGTCTCTTAGACAGTCTAAGAGACCACTTGAGGTCACAAAATTTCTGAGTTGATTGAAGACAACCTTCTCAATGATCTTGTCTATAAAAGGGCGATTTGATACAGGTCTATAGTTGTCATTTTCGATGCATCCATTGTTCTCTTTTTTAATAGGGGCTTAATGGCAGCTGTTTTAAGAGACGTTGGGAAAATGCCTGATTGCAGAGAGCTATTAACTATTTGCTGTAGGTCCATTGTTATAGAGTTAAAAATTGTTTTAAAAAAGTCTGATGGCAGTGTGTCGAACTGTTGGCTTTAAGATGTCGAACTGTTTCTTCTAGGGATTTTTGATCAATTGTATTAAATTGCGACATAATAACCAAGTTATGTCTTGGTGGTCGTAGTGACGGTACAGTGTTCTTGTTAGACTGTGTAGTTCTGATGGTCCGTCTAATACAAATTCATTACATTTCACAGTGGACATGAGTTCTGATGCTATCTGCTTTATTGGGTTTGTAAGTTTGTCGACCATGACAAATAGAGTGCGGGTATTGTTGATATTCTTGTTGATCATTCCCGATAAATGTTGCTGTTTGGCCCTGCGTAACTCATTGTTGAAGCTACCAAGGCTTTGTTTATACATGTCATAGTGAATTTGAAGTTTAGTTTTCCTCCACTTACGTTCCGCTTTCCTACATTCTCTTTTCAGAGCGCTTACCATCGTGGTGGTTCTCTATGTTGTTTTCTGTTTGCACATAGTCTTCTTTACCTTTACCGGTGCAACACGATCCATGACATTCAATATTTTGGCATTAAAATTATCCTGGAGTACATCAACTGACTCAGCACTTATTGTTGGAGAGATAGCTATGGCTTCCATAAACTGAGCATTGGTACTCTCATTAATGTACCTTTTCTTAACAGAAACAGAGTTTACTGGAACATTCGGGGTGATAAGTGATTCAAAAAAGACATGATCAAACAGGGCCAAGTCTTTAACCATGACAGAGGAAATATTGAGACCTTTAGAGATAGCCAGATCTAGAATGTGGCCTCAAGTGTGTGTACGCTCTTTCACTGTTGAGTGAGATCAAAAGTGTCAAGTAGTGCAAAAAGTTCTTTGGCATTGTTGTCCGTACTATTATTTATGTGGATGTTAAAATCCCCTATAATAATAAACAAGTCACAATCAACTGATATAACAGAGAGTAGTTCAGCAAAATCATCAATAAAATTTGCAGAATGTCGTGGAGGTCTGTAAATGGTTAAAAACAAACTTTTGGGGGTACCCTTCAATGTAAAACAGAGGTATTCAAAAGAAATAAAATTACCAAGTGTATTTTCTTTGCACTGGAATGTATCTTTGAATAGGGCAGCCACTCCTCCTCCTTTCCTACCATTTCGACACGTATTCATATAGCCACATTTTTCAGGTGCTGTCTCGTTAAGAACAGTAGTACTACAATCCTTTGTTAGCCATGTTTCAGTGAGAAACATAAAATCTAGGTTGTAGGATATTATAATGTCATTTACCAAGAATGATTTGTTGGCGAGAGATCTGATATTAAGTAAAGCCAGCTTAATAGATATAATAGGGGTTCCTGGACTAGTAGGTTGACGTGTTACAGTTAACAGATTAGACAAGTTTACTTTATAAGTTGCATGCACATGGTTCCTTCTATTTCTAATCAACACAGGAATAGAGATACTGGGTCCTAGCTTGTACTCAAAACGGTCGGCATTGCTATTTTCACAATAGCAGGGACCCGAAGCACATCACCGAGTATATTCTGTGCTCTGTGGAAATAAAGGACAAGGTTGTTGACGATGTGGCAGTTGTCTAAGCAATCGTTTTAAACGGGGGGAGGAGTAGGACATAGGGAAAGATGAACTCTGCTCTCTTTGGTTAGAACTAGCTCCCTGATTAGTAGTGAGTGTGGTGGGGGGGGGTGTGGCAGAGGGGGAGAGGAGGAGTGTGGTAGAGGGGGGGTGGGTGTGATTGAGGTGGAGAGGGTTAGTGTGGTGAAGGGGGTGATGGGAGTTGTTGTGCCCCCTTTTTGGACAAGGACAACTTCTGGAAGCATTGGGTGATTTTAGTTAGAGGGTCAGGAGAGGGGTGTGGGTACTCTGCCTATGAGTACTGTCCTTCATGCTTATCTTGTTTGGATATGGCATTCCAAGAGCGTGATGTATGTTGGCCCCAAGCAGCCGGTATCCCATGATGTTTGGATGAACCCCATCAGGGCGAAAGCGGTCTTTACAGTTCCAAAAAGAAAGAAGGCTGGTTTGAAAGCCTCTGCGGTTAATCCAGTGGCATTAGCACATGTCCAGGGGAGAGTGTCAGCCAGGTCCGTGACAGAGTGCTCTAGATTTGAAGTAATCCCGTGCTTACCAATCTATGTCTGTCCGTTAGCGTTTGGTAGCTCAACCCCTAGTTGCTGCTACAGAATCAATTAATTTTTCACTCTCACGTATTTCAAGCTGTGTTATCGTCTCATTCAGTCGCTCGCTCTGAAATTGCTCTGATCTGTTCACCAGTTTTGACTACATTCTGGCAATTCTGGCCTATCCTAGGGATACTTCAGGGCTACATTAAAGAGCCATTCATCATTGCACTATTCTGTGGTAACTCAAAGCCAAACTCTCGTGAGTATTTGCGAGATCTAGTCAGTGAGTTGCAAGGGCTACGCAAGGGATTTGTCCTCAAAGGAAAAAAGCTGTCTGTAATGGTAACCTCTGTCATCTGTGATGCTCCAGCTAGGGCGTTCATCAAGGGTATCAAGACCCACAGTGGGTACTCTGGTTGTGATAAATGCATACAGGGGGGCATTTATAATAACCATAGAATGACATTTCCAGAGGTCAATAGCCCACGTAGGAGATGATTCTTTCCTCAACATGTCAGATGAGGAACATCATGTTGCAACTTCTCCTTTAAAGGATACTTCGGTTAGTATGGTGTCAGGCTTTCCCCATGATTACATGCACTTGGTCTGTCTTGGGGTTATGAGAAGACTTTGACTTTTGGCTGGCTTCAGGGCCCCTCCGTTGTAGAATTTCTGCACGTCAAAGTGAATTTATCTCGTGTTCTCATTGGCTTGGAAATCTACATTTCCACAGACTTTATACAGAAACCTAGGCCATTGTCTGAGAGGCTGAGATGGAAGGCAACAGAATTATGGCAGTTTTTATTGTATACTGGACCAGTGGTCCTACGTGATGTGTTGTCAGCTCCTGTATATAATAACTTCATGCTGTTATTTGTTGCCATTTTTATTCTCTCAAGTCCAACATTGTATCTTGCCCTAAATGACTTTGCCCACAGCCTACTTGTGTCATTTGTTACACACTTCAGTGAGTTGTATGGTCCCCAGAATGTGATTTACAACATTCATAGCCTTACCCATCTTTGTGAGGACGTCAAGTTGCATGGACATTTGGATTTAATTTCTGGGTTTCCATTTGAGAATTACTTGGGGCAGATTAAGAAATAAGAACCCCACATCGTCCATTGTCGCAGGTAAAACGTAGACTTTCAGAAAATAATAATTCCCTGGTTAGTGACAATGAACACGCAAACAAAAACTTGAAAAAAGAACACACGTGGCCCTGTTCCATTTAATTTTAACAAAGTGTCAGTTTCAAGAGGTAGTCCTAGGTAGTACGTCAATCAACATCTCTAGTGAGGGTGATAACTGTGTCGATGGTGACTGCATCGCTTTGGTCACTAACATTCTTCAGTCTGAGGACAATACTTATCTTGTTTTTAGGGAGTATGAGCAGAAAGTGTCTTTCTTTGATTACCCTATAATTCTTGTGAGCTCGGAATATATGCGGTAACAAACCTCTCTCCCACTCTCAGAAGTATTGAGCTCAATGAAAACATACAGAAATATGTCAAATTACCATATCAAGGCAAAGCTGTAGCTGTGCCTCTGCTTCACCTAAAAAGATGAAGTCAATAATTGTCATGTATGGTAAGGCATTGTGCTTGTGCAATTTAAGCAACTTTTTTAAACCTTTTTTTCCCCCAAAAGCTATGTACCAAGTTGTTGAATTCAGAAGGAGAGGTCAGAATGGAGTTGTGGAGGTGGAGTCAGTGCCTGGAGAGTGGGTGAAGGACGGTGTGTGCATGTGGCCACCTTTAAAAGGGAAGTCATTGGAAACTGCTCTCAAACTTCGAGTCACACCGGGTCAAGACTGGATTCCGCTTGAAACTACTTTACTGTGTACACCTGGTATGTAGGGTATACATAAGTAATAATAATTTACATAATGTATTTGTTAATAAATCATGACTCCTTGCTAATACAGGCTTTAAAATGTTGGTTTTGAACAGACAGTTATGAGGAAGGGAGACGGAAAGCATGGGAAGCTGAAAAACTCTCTGATATCCAGTCTGAAGTAGAGCCGGGCATCAAGAAAAAGCGGAAAATGTAGGTGAAATATAGTTCTTATTAATCGTAGTTTTGAGACTCAATCTTGTCTGAATATGATTGAGAATTTTTTTTCTATAGTTCCAGGCGAAATTGGTGCATTCAAGAAGCCTCTACTACAGATGGTGAGGAGGAAGCAAGAGGAAAATTGCAGCAGTGTCCCAATGGACAGTCAGCCAACCCACCTACACTACAATGGAACCCTGGGATCACCAGTCTACATGTATGTTTTTAGTCATTTGTATGTCAGTACCTACAGTATGCACGTTTGACATTCCACCCCTATTTTAATCAAAAGATTCTTTGTTGTTCACTGAAGTCCCTGCTAGACCTTGGCCCCAGCAGATGTCACCACCACAACACATTTCAAGAAGCCACCAGACACACCAGGGAGAGATGGGGTGGGTGTGTGCATCCGTCACCAAGGATGGACACATCTTCCCTGTCTCTCCTCTCAGTGATAATCATCAGAGGCCTCCATCCACCATTTCTACCCGCAAGTGAAAATGTTCTATTAAGTATAAGATTTACTGCCCAAACACATCCTGTGGCCATGAATAGAAACATATTGTTTTTCAAGAACATGCAAGACCTTGGACCCCGCGAGCCCGACATCTCGAAAATCTGAGGGGTCCTTCACTCGAAGTTAGTGCCAGTAAGTTAACATTTTACTCTTTAGAATGTAATGGTATAGTGTAGAGCTCAAATTCATATTTCAATTATATTCCAATTCAAGATAATTTTGATAACCATTTTTCAAATATCAGGATTTGCATCTGTTTTCTCACGTGAACAGAAATTAGGTGAGCTGTGTAGAATTTTAACACTTAGGAAAGTATTGCTTTTGTTTGCCCTGCCTGCCATTGTTTATGGGCTTGATGGTGGAGAGGAAGGGTGCAGCTTTTCCATTTGACAAATCAGCCAATGCAGAAGACGGTGTGCATTCTGTAGACGGATAGTCTGCTTTTTAGGATGCAATTATGTGCCAACCTAATCATTTCTGGTGAACACATTTTGTGTAACACTATTACACTTTCACTGCGGATAGATTATGGTCACTCTTATAACAAAAGTCAAATTCTACATGTAGCCCATTTAAGAATAGTATAATTTCTTTAAATGCCTCTCAAACTCATTTGGGGGCAACAGCATTAACACTTAACTCATTTGTGTCTTAGTATGAGCTGGTGGAGACTTTTGCAGGATTTATAATACTGAAATGCCACTTGAACTTTTTTTCAGCGCTAATTTGAGAAATGCTAACTAAGCAGGAGATTATCCTAGAACAGCAATCGCTCATCCTATGCCACATTCAAGCAGGACAGCAGAATCCAGTAGATTTTGTGATGGATGAAGGCCTTTTGCCATTGAAGGATGAGCAAGGTCTCCAGAGGCTGGAATCTGATCTTCTTCAGGCCGACTTTAAACTTAAACTGGTGAGTTTTATTTCAGTGATCTTAAGTACTTTGAGGTTAAATTGGAGTTTACTGAAATGTCTTATATTCAATCAAGACTAATCAAGTAGGAATTCAAAGTCTCATTCTTATTTCTATCCTGATTCTTTTGAATTGTAAAAACATTTATCTAAATTAGCATAGCCAGTTCAGACAGGAAACCTGAATGGTCATTGGTCAGCAACATATCAGCTGACGCCTGGGATCACGCCTTTACTTATCAGATTTTATACTGACTATTTAATTGTCAGGTTACTCACTCAGTCTGTGTGCTGGTTTTACTAGCATGTTGTTGCAAAACCACCACCCTTGCCTCCACCTGTTTGGGGGTTTGCCTATGTGAATTGCTCTTAATCATATTATGGTGTTGATATTGTTATAGTATCGTATACATGATCATGTGATGGCAGTGAGTTAGCCCAGTGGAACAGAACCTAACGCCAAGAACTCTAAAATGATTGTTGTGCATGTCTCCAATAAATGGGTAAACTACAACTTGTTTTTTTATGGCTGGACAGCAGATATATTTGGAATATTTTAGGACATTTATTTATTTACATAGTAAATAAGAACAGGAGTTTAGTTTGTCAGCCCATATGATTCCCTCACCATGGGAAAACCGGCCATGAATTGTGCCTTAAAGTTTGAGTTTATTTAATATTAAATTTTTTCTCCCCCCTTTAGATCAACCACTTAAGTCTCATTGGGGGATGCAACCTTAAGGACACTGTATGGTGGGTAATGGGACTCACAATTGCCAATGCCCTAGCAAAAAACATAAATTGGAGGGGATTGAATGGGAAAACCTCACTTGCAACACTTCGATTGAGATAAGTTTTTATTGGTAAGGATTTTCCCGTTAAGTGTCCTGCAATTAACCATTACAATATTTAATTACCTCTGTTACAATTTCATTTTCACATCTTCACAATCATTTGTGCTCCTTTTAATTTAGCTGCAGTGCAGAAGAATCCTATGTTGTCAAAAGCTTCCAAGAGGGATGTGGAGGTAATAATGAATAAGTGGCTGTAGCTGGCAGCTGACCAGGACGGAGGTAGGCACCTTTGCCATGATGGACTTTTGTGTGTGCCAGCTGATGGAGTGAGAGATGGGGAGGGTGTGTCCATCTGACACAGAGGATAGACACGTCTTCCCTGTCTCTCATCCTGGTGGACATTACCTCACAAACACATGTTTCAGTACCAGCTGTTGGAGTGAGAGATGGGGAGGGTGTGTCCATCTGACACAGAGGATAGACACGTCTTCCCTGTCTCTCATCCTGGTGGACATTACCTCACAAACACATGTTTCAGTACCAGCTGTTGGAGTGAGAGATGGGGAGGGTGTGTCCATCCGACGCCGAGGATAGACACATCTTCCCTGTCTCTCCTCCTGGTGGAAAATCCCACAACTTGATCAGCAAAATGGACATTAATTTGTTTTGGTTGGTGGTAATAATTAGCAAACTTTCTCTGATATAAGGCAGAAGTGGTTTAACAGACTCAGACACCGCCTCAGAATGTACAGAAGCACAACCTACACCAAAATACCTTTTAACAGGTTTATTGAAATAAACAGCAGGGGGGGCCGAATCGGCGATGCTGCACGATCCAGCCATAACCACGGGAAGAGGGTGAGGCATGGGGGCTGGGTAGGCAATGTTGCTGTCCCCGGCCAACCCCACGGCTAGTCATGCTCGTTTCAGCTTCTTGCTGGGCCATGGAACAGCGAGTCTGGGAGCAGGAGTCCGCAATCTAGGTCGGGCTGTAGCTGAAGCAGGCGTCTCAGCAGCCGGAGAATGAGAGGGAGCAGAAACCGTAGCAGAAGTGGCGGCAGAGTCTTGAAAGCGGCGTCTCGCTGAAGAATCCGGCCGGGAAGGATGAGAAGCGCGAGAGTTAGCTGCCGGGGCTCGACCAGCCAGAGGGAGATGACGGGAGAGCTCCTTTCTGACCGTGTCCACTTGCTTGAAGGTCTCAATGGTAGCGTGGCCGAATAATCCACTCTTTGAGATAGGCGCGTTGAGAAGAGGGTTACGGTCCGTCTCGCGGAGGGAGGAGAGAGACAGCTAGAGGTGGCGGTGACCGACGATGGACGTCGCCACTGCTCTGCCGGCACAAACCGTCTGCGCCTGATTCAGGTGCAGGATGGCGTCGAGATATCCCGCGATCTCCCCAAAGTCATGTGAGGAGGGAAGGGGGGGCACGGTCTAGGATCTCCGAAGCAGCGGAAGCTAGAATGGCGACATTGTTAGCTGCAGCCAAGGCCTGGGATCTCAGGACGTAGGTCTTGTCCAGTAGTTGGCCCATGAACCTATCCCTAGGCGAAGGCAGGGCGGGTTTCTTGCCAGACCAGCCCAGGGGCGGGAGGAAGAGAGCAGCCAGAGCGGGTTCCAAGGGGGGGACGGCAGAACTGATAGGCTCAAGCCTACCCACGACTCTCGTGAAGGCCATGTAGGACTTCACTGGGGCTCTAGCTAAGAGGGGGGCAGACCCGGAACCCTCAGCAAAGGCGCGGAAGCCCTGTACCTCAGGTGTGGGAGCGTCGACAGGATTGCTGGCTTCGGCCCAGGATCCGTGCAACATCTAGGAGCGTTCCTTCGGCGGAGGGAGAGGAGGGAGGGGCAGCTGAATACGGAGAGCGGCCCGCTCTATCATGCCGGCGAACTCCACCCGCAGAGGAGGGGGGCGGAGGGAGGCTGCCGAAGACAGGTCGTCCTCTAAATCCGCTGAAGGGATGACGGGGCGGAGGGCCCACCACCACTCCCCACGTGGGTCATCATTGCCAGGGACACTCATGGTTTGGCCCCTGAATGGGACAGGCTGTTGAGAAGGGGACTGTCTACAGCTGTGGTTCGCACTATTCAGGGTGCTAGGGCTGCATCTACTTCCAAACTGTATTCCACTAGATGGGACATGTTTGTGACTTGGTGTACTCGGAGGTCGTCGGACCCCTTATGCTGCCCTGTGGAGGAGATCCTGTCTTTTTTAAAGTATCTCTTTGATATGGAGAGGACACCCTCTACCATTAAGGGTTACGCGTCAGCTATCTCTGCTTGTCACAAGGGTTTCGCTGGTAGCAATATTTTCAGTCACCCTCTCATCTGACGTTTCCTTTTGGATACGCGCCGGCTGCGCCCTGTGGCCAGACTGGGCGCTCCCAAATGGGATCTTTCCAGAGTGCTCGGTGCTCTTTATGAGCCCCCTTTCAAGCCACTGGCTCAGGTCTCTCTCAAGCTGCTCTCTCTCAAGACTGCTCTGCTCCTCGCTTTGTGCTCTGCTAAATGAGTGAGTGATCTGCACGTGTGAGAAAGAGGGGAGACTTCATTGTTTGTGTCCTATTCGCGCTCTGGCGCATTACGTGGAGCGCCCCAAGAGTGTTAGGCTCACTCCTCAGCTGTTTATGTGTTATGCAGATTCCCGGGTGGGTAGTCCGCTCTCCAAACAGCGTTTATCTCACTGGCTCTGTGACTGTATCGCTTTGGCTTATGAGGTCTCGGGGTCTATCGCCCCGAAGGGTCTTCGCATTCACTCCACGCGTGGGATCGCTGCTTCGTCTGCTCTCTTCCAGGGAGTCGGAGTTGACGATATTTGTGCTGCGGCGTCGTGGTCGTTGCCGTCAGCATTTGTTTGTTTTTATTTATTGGACGTTTCATCTACGTCTATGGTTAATTCGATTCTCAGTGCGGCTGCCCGAGATCGTTGAATTAGGTTGTTGGGTCCTTGCAACTTGCATTGGCCTCCCTTACCATCCTTTTTAACCTTCATATGGTTGATTTATTATCCTATAGCCTGATTGGAGCAGAGGTATTGTCACTGTCTGTCTATTCCTCGACCCGGGTTCGCCTCCCGTTTTTTTTTTGTGAACTCTTCAGTTCTCTCTGGCAGCCTTGTGAGTGCTCACGTGACTGCCAAGTGGGACGGTCTTTATATGGTATATAGATATAGTTTTAATACGATAGTTACTTTCGTAACTCCAGTTCTATGAGTGGAGCGTCGCCCATAGGGGCTTCGCTCCTATTGGTTTACCCCTCTGCCAATAGGCAGTCACTGAAAATTTAAATATGCAAATCACACCTCTCATGGCCATCTGCCCCATGGCTATAAAAGAGGTCGTCATACTCTGTTCTGTCTCCCGACATACCTTTCTTCACGAAAAAAACAGTCAGTGACCGGTCAGGGTATGAACCCTATGGGTGACGCTCCACTCATAGAACTGGAGTTACGAAAGTAACTATCGTTCTATATAGTGAAGCTTTGCCCATAGGGGCTTTGTTCCTATTGGTTTAGGGCAAAGCGAGCGAGCCCAAGATGTACTCCCTGCCGGTCTCCTACCCCACCAACGAGATAAGTCCCAACAGGACGGCCCAGGCGTGGAAAAACCATGACACCGAGCCGCTTCCATCCCGCTCACACCAAGCACATACGTTTGCGCACTGAGAAACAGCCCCAAACGAATGCACACCCAGCACCAACCCAACCGGTACCTCCTCAATCAGCCTAGACTGAATCGGAGCATCCGAGGCCAGCCCAAAGAACATGCCGAGACCCAGACTCGGCGCACAAGCAGACACTCAAGCACACATAATGCGAGCGTCTCACTAAAAACTGCACAGGCACACCGGAGCATCGGGCGGAACCATGTCAAATGCACCGTCCCAGTAGCCCAACGGATCCAACTCACACCCCAGTCTCAGCCACTCTGAGCACAGAGTGAGCCAGCGTGCCAGCAGCCATGTCACGCAAGTAAAACCGGACAAAAGGCGACGGCGTCCCCCAAGACGCAGCAGCACAGATGTCCTCCACCTCCATGCCCCTAAACAGAGCGGCCGAGGCTGCCACCCCACGCGTGGAGTGGGCCCCAAACCCCCTTGGCGTAGAAGTGCCACGTGACTTGTAGGCCAGATCAATCGCCTCACACAACCAGTGAGACAGACGCTGTTTCGACAACGGCTGGCCCACCTTGGGGCCACCTTGACACACAAAGAGCTGGGGCGCGGTCCGCACCGCAGCCGTGCGCTGCACATACTGTGCCAAAGCGCGCACCGGACACAGACGATGCAACCTCTCCTCCCTCTCTCCCGCATGGGGAGGGGGAGAAAACGCCCACAACACCATCATCATGGAATGAAAAGATGCCTTGATCACCTTGGGCAGAAAAGCCGGGTTAGGGAGCAACACAGCCCTGCTGCCATCGCCATTGATGGCGAGACAGCCAGGCTGCGTCGACAGCGCACAAAGGTCACTGACCCTCTTAGCAGAGGTCAGAGCCAACAAAAGCGCCGTTTTAAGGGACAGCATCTTTAACGGTATCTGATCAATCGGTTCGAATGGCGCGTCACACAGCGCCTCCAGAACCAAAGCCAAATCCCACTGCGGCAATGTCCACCGAGCCACCGACCGGAGACGGAGGGACCTGGCCAAAAAACGCTTCACCAAGGGATGACTAAATACAGACACTCCATTGAACCATTCACGACACGCCGAGATCGCACATGCGTACACCTTGAGCATGCCAGGGGATCTTTGTTGCTCAAACAGACGCTGCAGGAACGACAGGACACTGCCCACGTCACAACAGAGGGGTCAACCCCCGCGTCCTCACACCAGTGGGCAAAGATCCTCCAATGGCTATTATAGCTAGCCGACGTGGAGGCCGCCCTTGCACCCTGAATGGTCGCGACTACCTCCTCCGTCAGTCCTCGCCGCAGCAGTCTGGCCCTTAGTACAAAGAAAACACATCAAATGTTGAAACTCAAAAATGTTATTGTTTTTGGAAAAATACATGCCCATTTGGAATTTGATGGCAGCAACACATTTAAAAAAAAGTTGGGACAGGGGAAGTGGTACTATGTTGCCTTACCCCTTCTTTTAACAATCCTCTAAGCGTTTGGGAACTGAGGAGACCAATTGCTGTCGTTTTGAAAGTGAAATGTATTCCCATTCTTTCTTGATAGAGGATTTCAGCTGTTCAACAGTTCGTGGTATCCCTTGTCGTACTTTTCATTTCATAATGCGCCAAATGTTTTCAATGGGTGACAGGTCTGGACTGCAGGCAGACCAGTTTAGCACCCAGACTCTTCTACTACGGAGCCATGCTGTTTTAATACGTGCAGAATGTGGTTTGGCATTGTCTTGCTGAAATAAGCAAGGCCTTCCCTGAAAAAGACGTCGTCTGGATGGCAGCATATGGTGCTCCAAAACCTGTACATATTGTTGAGCATTAATTAGGTTCTTAAACGATGTGCAAGTCACGCATGCTACGTGCACTAATGCACCCCCATACCATTATGGATGCTGGCTTTTGAACTGTGCGCTGATTACAAGCCGGATGGTCCCTCTCCTCTTCAGTCTGAAGGACGCGGCGTCCATGATTCCCAAAAATAATTTCAAATTTTGATTAGTCGGACCACAGGACAGTTTTCCACTTTGCCTCAGTCCATCTTAAATGAGGTGGTGGATCTGGATCTTGTTTATCTATGGTTTCTTCTTTGCATGGTATGGAGTTTTAACTTGCATGCAGCAACGTACTGTGTTCACAGACAATGGTTTTCGGAAGTGTTCTTGAGCCCATGCAGTGATTTCCGCTACAGAATTGAATCTGTTTTTAATGCAGGGCTGTCTGAGAGCCCGAAGATCACGGCCATCCAATATTGGTTTTCGACCTTGTCCCTTGCATACAGAGATTTCTCCGTATTCTCTGAATCTTTTAATGATATTATGTACCGTAGATGATGAGATCCCCAAACTCATTGCAATTCTACATAGAGAAACGTTATTCTGATATTGTTGCGCTATTTTCCTCTGGGGTCTTTCACAGAATACTGTATCCCTCCCCATCGTCACTTCTGACAGACCCATCCTCTCTGGAATTATCTTTTAATAACAAATCATGTTACTGACCTGTTGCCAATTGATCTAATTAGTTGTGTGATATTCCACTAGGTTCAGTTTTTTATTATTACACAACTTTCCAGTCTTTTGTTGCCCCTGTCCCAACTTTGAAACTTTGAAACATGTTGCTGGCATCAAATTCAAAGTGGGCATATATAGCTCTGGAAAAAATTAAGAGACCACTGCACCTTTTTCTTTCCTTTCCAAAAAAGTCAAAAAGGAAAGTTTTGAGTGAGGAACAGAAGCATTCAATTTGCAATTGTCTCTTAATTTTAACTCTTCTGTTCCTCACTCAAAACCTTCCTTTTCGACTTTTTTGGAAAGGAAAGAAAAAGGTGCAGTGGTCTCTTAATTTTTTCCAGAGCTGTATTTTTCAAGAAACAATAACATTTTCAACATCAGGTTCAACATTTGATATGTTGTCTTTGCACTATTATCTATTGAATATAGGGTTTAAATTATTTTCACACCATTGCATTTTGTTTTTATTTACATTTTATGCAGCCAAATAAGATCTGCTCCCGTAGCCTAAAATGTTTCTCAGGTAATGCACTGTGCCTTACATCTTGCAATACAGAATTTTGTCTGAAATCATATATTGTACAGAAGTGGGTTATACGCATTATGTTAATAAAATGTTTACAATATAACACGCATGGTTGTTAATGTAAATCTTTTGTGTTCAGACAGTATATGCAATTGAGGACTTGGACCAAACTATGATTTATGTACAGCATTTATGGACAGCATCTTTGTGTTCAACAGCATGATTCAGTTTGGATTCCCATCTGAGCATATGCTCCATATAGTATGTATTTCTACGGTGAAGCCGTTGTTTTATTTAGCTTCAAAACTTCAGTATTTTGGATTTAAAGGTCGACTCAGCAAAATGGTGTTGTCTTGAGCATTATTGTAGATGTTAAGGTGAGCAAGATTTAAGACTTTCGCTCTGCCTATGCGAATTAGTTTGCTTTACGCTGTTACAGCCTGGTGGCAAATGAACCAAAACAGGTAATTTCCTGTATAGAAGACCATTTTTAATTTAAAACAATCTTTTGGGGGGTTTCCTATACAATATTTTAACACATGGAAATGAAAGCTCATTATGTATCAGTCCCCCAATGAGACATATTTGGACACATTCTCTTAAAGCGTAAGTTTATCAAATAAAATTACTACAGTACAAACCTTTTTCATGCCTTTGTAGTGGAGTCACCTTAGATGGAAGTTAGAATAGAATAGCAGAACACTACTACATTATCCTGGATCCATGATTTAGCATAATCATAATTTAATCATGAATAATGACTGAGAAGGTAAACCCCAAAGACCATATTAATAATAACAGTGAGGTTTGAATGTGGTAATCAGCAATGTTATAATTCATTTCAAAGTGTTCAAAAGCAAGGCTTAATGTCACATTAATGTCACGCTGCAGCATAGGTTAAAATCTGGCCTACTGATTTTCTTTTGTCTGTCTTTCTGTCCAATTAACATACAACTCCTGAAAATGTGATACAGATTACATCAATATCAAAGGTGAAATTCTGAACTGTGACATGAAACTTTGACCTAAAATGTTATTTTATAGAATCATAAGATAATAATTCTACAAATGAATATCTAGCGAGTTTACTACTGTACACAACCAATTGCTTCTTATTGTCAACCAATAGAGTCAAAAGCATGATTCATAAAAATCACATATGATGAAATTGAATTTTGTTTAATATTATAGGTAAAAAGGTTTGTACAATATATTTTACAGCACAACCAAGGCTGGGTATATTAAGAATATTCAAAAAGGCTTTCAGATAAGAGAATTAATTGTGTGTTATTATTGCTGGAATTTTTTTTCCATTTACCCAACACTGCTTTCAATATCTACAAATTTTTCCCCAACCTCATGAGCATGCCGATTCATTACGTAATTAAAATCACATTGAATTTGGTTGCTCTCTGGAAGCATTGCACAATTTCCTATTTGGGCAACCTTTTCAAACAGTATGGGGGAAATCATGTTCTCTATATTACTTACAAAAAGTGCATTTTCAACGTCTTCTGTATTTTGTGGATTAGACACATGTTTCATGTCGAGAGAATTGTGACATGAACCAGGGTTGAAGATGATATCCTCACTACAATATGGTCTTTCTTCAATCAGTTCGATCACACTGTTTTCTTTGTCTGTGACCATGAACTCTTCCAGGTTAAGTACTTTCTTTACACTGTCATTCTGTTGGGCAAACACATATAATTCACATTAGAGTGTGATCTACAATTTTATGGGGCTGAATTAATGCAAAATAACATTAATGTGTGAAACAATTTCCAATGTCCTACAGGTACACAGTGGTCAAAATCTGGCTTCTATAAGGAATGCAACCTTGGTCATAAAAATCACCTCATGCTGGGCCTCCAAAAGCCACCGTCCAGTAACACTGGCCGCAGGATTAGCAATTGTTTGTGAGAAATATGCTTTGTAACTTTAGAAAAAGACAGTGTTAAGAAGGAAAAAAAAACATGGATTCAGTTTGGTATCTGATTTATGCTCCTTGTTCCAGGGCATTACACAGCTTTCTTCATAGTCCAACCTATGGTTGCTTCAATATAATACATAATTTGTCCCCTAAAAGGTAAGTACTAAAAGGCAATTACTAAATGAAATACTGATTAAACAAATAACAATTGTACCTTTTCATTTATTAAGTTAGCAAATATTATATTATTAAATATATATATTATATTACATATTTATATTTTTGTTGCATGAAGTATACGATGCTTATAAATAATTAACTATTCAACAGTTTAATATTTTGTACCATATTCTTTGCATGCAATGGCAACATTAAAATGTGTTGCATTCATTTGCCGTTTTTTTTTTAGGTTGTTTTGACTAATGGCAAAATAGATACCAAAACCAGCAGATGCATCCAACAACTTTGTTGACTTCCAATCTGTGACGCCCTCCTCCGGCTTGAGTTCGCAATCGAACTACAGAGCCCATGAACGCACCCCAAGCTCCTATGCACCTGAACGCACCACTGTTATCCCAATCACCCTCATTCGAATGACCTCTGTCTCCACCTGTGTCTAGTCTTTTTCCCTATTTAGTTCTGTTCAGTTCCCCCTAGTCCTTGTGAGGTATTGTTTGTTCGCACTTACTCTACTGAGCCTGCTTATATCCGACTGCTGTTTTTGTTCTCTTAGTGTACTGACCAGTTTCTGCCCGTTTGACTCTGACTCAGTTTTTTGGCATAGCCCTCCTGTACTGTCGCCTCTCTATCCCGTATTTCAGCCTTCCCATGTTTGTTACTAATAAAGCTGCTGTGCTCTACGCTTGGATCCATACCTTCCCTCCCTTGTATTCAGTACACAATCTTAATGTAATTGCATGCAAAAAATATGGAGCCAAATACAGACCACCACATTTAATAGCATATAATAGACTTTATTGAGATGATTTAGAAATTGATCTTTTTTCCCAAAAATGATATTCAATTGCTTTCATCAGGTTCACTTTATTATTAAGACTTAGATGACTATCTGATGAAAATATTTACATCAGAAAAATTATTCTCCACTCTAGTAAGCCAAGCATTTTTATTTTTCTATGAAAAAAGTAGTAAAAAATTTATTACTTACACAGTTTTGTATAACATGAAGAAAATTCCAATGCTAAGAATCAGCAGCGTGATTCCACAGGCCGTGAAAATGATATTTTCACTAGAATCTAAAATGATGTAAAGTTTCATGAGGTACTTTGATTTATAGATATATTGGGTACATTATTTGGATTTAATATTTTAACAACATTATAAAAGGGTATAAAATAAAACACGCCAATGCACAAAAAATGCTTTATAACTAATCAAGCCAGTAGCTGTTGGGCAATAGCGTAGAAAACGCTCAGCAAAATAATTGGTTTTGAAATGCTTACCATTAGTTTTTATAGGAATAATTTCACTTGAAATGTTGTCATTAGGCGTCTCCACTACTAAATGAACAGAATAGGCTGTGTTTGCACGTAGCTTGAAAAATGTGTGCTGCTTTACATCTGGCCAGATCGGAAGAGCTGGGATGGAGATTAAAATAGCAATTAATATGTAGAGTGCCTTGTAAAAGTATTCAGACCCCTGAACAATTCTTCTGTTTACTTTATAGTTCTGTTTACTTTATTTTAAGTCCAAAATCAATTATTGTAAGGTGATATTGCTTTTAAATTGTTGTAAAAAACATATGTTGCTGCATAATAAAAAAAACTATTCATTAATATTTGGTAGAGCCACAGTTTGCTGCAGTAACAGGCCAGTGATATGCAGAGCTCTTGATATGGTTGACTGCTGCAACATTACTCCACTCCCAGCCACTGAACTCAGTAGCGCCATCAAAGTAATTGTTGGTCTCTGTGTGACTTCTCTCAAAAGTATCTTTCTGGTTAGAGCAATAGATTTTGACAGACAGCCTTTTATGAGCAGTGCCTGGGTGGTGTTATGCAGCTTCCATTTCCTATTTATTAATCCAATTGTAGTCATTGGGATATCCAAACATATGTATATTATTTCATACACTTGATCTATGCATTTGTATTACTTAATCTCCAATTTATTTAAAATGGTCTTTGGTCTTAATTTTCACAGCCTGATCCAACATCCTTCAAAAGAGGAATTTCCTCAGTGAAAATGTGACAGCAACTTTAACTTTTCTTAGTGATTTGATTTTGATGTTGTGTTAACTTGGAGCTTCCACAGCATAGGGTTTGAGTAAGCAACTTTCTTACAAATATTTCCCAACATGCAACCATGTAATTCAGTAATTTGAAAGAATTGGTCAGGAGTCTGAATAAAAGGCATAATTTAAAGTCCATGTTGTCATCCCAGTGTCAAAACAATCACTTTCTCATCCTAAATTGAGATAAACAAACATTCCAGCTAAATTAAATGCATTCCTTATTAATGCAATCTTTGGCTCAAAATGAGTATCAATATGGTTATGTAAGTAGTGGTGGCCAGATTAGAAAAGGACAGTCACATTGTTAAATGCACAACCATGCAAATCACAATGAAAAGATTGTCCCACCTAGCTATTTCATGATAAAACAAGTGTACCAAGTTTCATGCTTTTATGACAAGGGTGTGGCTCATTAAATCACCAGAACTGAGTAGTAAATAAAGGAAATGCTCTTACAATCAATTTGCGTCTTCCCCATCCTCAGTAGCACTCGGTACTGAAGAACTTTGGTGTGCACCTCCATCTGCTGCCACTCCCACTGTACAGACACTGTGTCTTTAGTCACACCCTCAATGTGCAATCCGACAGCCCCTAAAAGTGCTTAAGCAACATATGATGAGTAGAAACCCCTTTTGATATCAACAGAGTTAGTCAAATGTTAGCCCATTAGCCCTACACAACATACCTCCATTGAGGTTGGCATTGATTGACTTCGGTGGACCACACAGTTTATAAGATATGGGGTAAACATTGATTCTGTACGTTTTCCCAAGCTGAAGATCGGCTAAAACAGAGGCGCATACAATTACATTGTCAATTTGTCTTATTGCAATCTGGGTTTGATTCAACAGAATTTCTAGAGTGTGCTGCTTCGCCTGGAAGCCCATGTATTTACCTTTCAAGGTTGTTGATCTGCTTGAGCCATTAGCTCGTTTCCAGTGGCTGAATATAGGATCTGTGTCATTAGTGACGCACTCTATGGCAACCTCATTAACCGGCGGGGATATGTGCCCTACATCCCACTGAAGCTCCAGCATATTGTCTTCTGAATACACCCAAAGTCTTCTCACTGGGGGTAGAGCTAACACCAACATCACCTGTTCACTAGCTGTTAATACCTAATATCTGATCAATTACAGTGTGTTAATAGCCTAATTCAAAGTGAAATGATATATTTCGAATGTCTAACAAAATGGTTTTGGTTCCTGGTAAAATAGGGTCAGCTGGCAATCTAAGCTTCACATATTGCTTGGAGAAAGATGGGGACATGTTTGTAAAGGCAGGGTACGTTTAGATGGTCTGATTTTTCTCACTTCCCTTCCAGGCCCCTATAGAAATCGTTGATATTGACATAAAAGGATGTTGCACAATTTTGTCAAGGGTGGATGAGTCATATGAACAAGATGGTAGTTCAGATTACAGGGATTTGTGCCCCATAGAAATTTTTCAGAAGTTAAGTGCATTACATTAGAACTGATAAGTCTCTCCGAAAAGGCTCTTCTATTTGTGTACTGTACCACTGAGATTTGGTTCTGGGTACAGTTTTTTCCTTTCTCAAAAACACAGAATGCCCTTTAAACCTGTCACTCAAAGACAATATTTCACTATGAACATTTGAGCTGATCACTTTTTTTTCTATACCGTGTTTACCACCAACTGAAACGGCAGTCAAGCAGTAGACAATCGATTGAATAAAAATTGAAATTTAACTCACTCTGACAGAGACGTGGATCAATCTTTAGATGAGAGTAAGGAGATCCACCAGCACTATTGTATGCCCTGACAGCAACCTCCAACTCCTCTTCTGTCACTTCAAAGACCATCTTCAGATTTGTGGTGTTAACGATCCTACTCAAAAAGGGGTGCTTTTTTTGCCTGTAGCTCACTTCATACCCAAGAATATGTCCATTGGCATCATGTGCATTCAAGGTCTAAAATACAAAACAGTTAATGATTTCAAGCAAAATTGTCAATTTGGCCAATATACTGTATCTAGTGATTGTATAACGTGTACATCTCAAATAAAAACTACAATAATTTGAGCTACAAATAAGTAAATTACATAATCTGTAATTTTAAAGAACAGTTTTTGGAACATAATCGTTGTTAGTTTCATAAACACATAGAAATGTGTACTGTGGCGCATAAAATTTGGTTTTGCTGTACTATGCAAATAAGCTATGCTAAAGTGTCCTATAAGGAAAATAGTCCTGAGTTTACCGTACCGTTTACCATATACCGTTATTTCCCGTTTATAAACCGTGGCTTATACACGGATTTTGAAAACATTTCAACCACAGCTTTTAATACATGGGTGCGGCTAATACACAAGTACAACACACATTTTTAAAACCGTGAACTACTTCTCAGATGATTGCTTGACGACAGGGACATCGCTACGCCTATTTTAAGGAGGAGGGTGTATCTGCAGACCGCAAGTCGGGGGCATAACTTAATATGGGGGTTCCTTAATATTAAGTTACGCTCATTGACAGTTTCCAATGTTGTGGTGTTTTTGATTTAGTGCATGCGTTTATGAAGGAAGAATTACAGGATCAATGACGAAGATTTCAGTAAGTGCTTCCATATGACAACTTCTAGCTATATATTTAGGGATAGTTAACGTTTTCACTAAGATTGCTTATCTACTAAATTCTTTGAATCTGAGATTCGAATAGCTTGCCAGCGACAGAACACAGAAAACACGACAACCAATATAGCTACGTTTAAATTGACGCTCTAGTCAATTAGGGTACGTTATAACTAGCTAAAGACGCATGATGCACCTGTCACTATATGCAAGCAGGCAAGATCCATTCATTTTTTAGCTTCATATACACTATGTTGTCATTTTTTAGAAATGTAAACAAAATCATAATTTGTCATGGCCATCTTCTATGCAGTGGTGTAAAAAGTAGAAGTATTTGGCTGTGTTCATCAGTTTTGGGAAGTTGCTAAGGAAGAGCTAAATTACCTAAACAGAGTTCATAACTAACCAATGACCTTAATTGATAATTTACACTCTTCCTTTTTATTTTATTGATCACTGGTTAGTTTTGAACTCCCTTTACCTGGTTACTTAGATCTTAATTAGATACTTCCCTAAAGTGGTGAACACAGCCGAACCCAGTTGAGTACTTTGTACTTTGTACACCTCTACTTCTATGTGATTGTTGTGATCTTTCAGTTCAGTTGCCAAGATACGTTGTTGACCTGGGGGATGCTGTTGCCTGGCTAAATGCCAACACAGGCCTCTTCTGAGACCAGGTACAAGTCCTCACCCCTGAATGATGAGGAAATACAGGGTGCTGTTCAGATGCTCAGAGTGGCCTCAACTCTAGAGGAAGAACAATAAGCTCTCTCCCCATTCATGTTTTTGTTTAATAATTGTGAAGAAACTGAAACATTCATGGATGAAATAGACAAAAGAGGACTTAGTTATAATTTTGAGCTTCTCTGTTAATTATTTTTGTTGATGAGGATACCTATTAGCTGTCTTTAAACCATCAGCTAATGCTGGTTTCCACACAACAAAAATTAAAAGATCCAGAAAACACAATATAATTTGACGAGACAAGAAACATCTGTTGTTTAGCAAGAGTAAACTGGACAGTGTTTTGGAAGTGTTCACCTGGCCATACAACATGATAGGATGAAATCAAAGCCTACAGAATCTGGGCAAAGCTGAATACACAGTACATGAAGAAACAGTTTTAGTTTTCTCAGTGTTGTAATGTAATGTTTTGAATATTTGATCGGGTGATTAAATGTTTAATTGTCTAACTAGCATGTCATATCATTTTGTATTTTTAGGTTATGCCAATAACTTCATGCTTTTGGACTACATTAATTGACTTTAAGTAATGTCTATTGTGCTCTTTTGGACCTGTTCTACTTGTAATTTATGTTATTGAATCAACTTTTAGGATAAGGGTTAAATTAGACCTCAGATAATCAATTCCAAGACATGTAACAATTATATTCCTCCCAACAAAGTTTTAAGTCCATAACCACGTCATTACTCTAGAATTAAAAATGTGCTTGTTCCAGGCACCCCTGGAAAAATTAATATTTCTGTAAACAGATGTTGACCTGACCTCTACATGACACAAATTGAAACTTGCCACCTTTCTGCAACAGGCTATAGAAAATTCAACACTTCCTGTTACCAATTTCAACTTTCTAGAACAATGCTGTTAAATTGAACAGTGCAAGTCAAAGGAAGGAGAAACCATTACAATGATTTGTATAAAAACTGGTCAGATCTACACAGCAGAACCCACAGGTCTCAGCAAAGGACCTTCAGAACAGTTTAGCTGACACTGTTGCTCATAGGTCCATCGCACAATGTACCTTACACAACATGTTCACATTTGTGTAATATGTTGAATCTATGGAAAATGCATAAATGGTAATCCTGTATAAACTTGTGCAAAAGGGATGCCTGTTTCAATTTGTAACATGTAGAGCTCAGATCAACTATATTGTAACTGCAATAAGCAGCATTCTCAACCATCAACCTCCTATTGATGGCCCTCTACTGTATCACATATAACCTATAACATATAACATATAACATTTTTATGTCACTAATAATCATAATAAATATTGATGACTTGATCAAATGATTACTCGGTACAAGAGGATGTTTTTGGAAAATTGCTGTTGGATATGCGATAATAGGGGGTTCTACGAGATTAGTTAGCCTATGTTCAATTCTTCAGTTTCAAAGGAACACAATTGCAAAACCGTGCGTGTTTCGCAGAATCATGTTTGTTTGGGTTTGAAGTCTTCAACATATTTCAGCTTATTTTATTTATAGGATGGGAGATCTGGTTATTAAATGTTTCTTTTTTTAAGTATAATAAAAAAAATATTATGACTTCATTCCGAGATGTATAGGCTAATAATCTCTTTTTAATTGATTCATAAAAATCGCATTTAGAAACAGAATATGTATGTTGCTGTTCATTTACTATAAACTATAGTTGACAAAAGTATTTTGGCTACATAGGACAGCCATTTTTGTGCCTTTTTTTGGTGTTGAATGGATAAGGACAGAGTGGACTTGAATTTCTTTATTTGGCTAGAATTTAAGTAAGGCATATTAGATCAGTATCTAACACAAACTATGAGACAGGTATACTTTTAGCCAACCTTGACCAAAAGTAACCTTATTTTAATAGATTTTACACCCATTGTTAATCTAAAAATACATGATGAAAAGATGTTTTGGGGAGCATGCCCAGACCCCCCTAGACGAGGCTTAGCCCCCCATCCATGAATTTCTAGTGACGTCCCTGCTTGATGACATAAGGCCTTTTCACACTGCATTGTTCTAAGCCCTGGGCTATCTTAGCAGATTGGCCCCGGGTTAGCTTAGTCTGTGTTCACATAAGATTTTGTTAACCCTGGGCTAAGGTTTAACCCTAGGCTAAGGATTCAGACTTGTATTCCTATGCCCTGGGCTAAAGGACCAACACGACACAATACAATTTTACATTCTATGATAAGCTACAAATGTTACGTTCTCTCTGGCATGCAAATAACGTTACAGTAGCCTACATCACTGACACATGATCAATGTTATGCTACCACGATTCAATTAACGACTTCATGACATCAGATGATCAAGATGCCCACCCTGTCGGTATTTGCTTGGACAACTTTGTTTAAACTACTCAAAGAAAGAGAAAAACGTTAGTCAACCTTCATTCTTTCAACATATTTGCTAGATTTACGTCCAAAGCAAACTGCAATAACTACTTTGCTAAGATTTAGCAGGCATAATGAAACGACCGAAGTTTGCAGTGTGAAAGGACCAAAACAAACGGAGCTGTTGGTAACGGCGCGCTTCACGAGCATATGTAAATTAAGTGAAAGGGTTCTATGGTTTTGTTCTTGACCCCGTTTCACACTGGTTATTTTGTCACCATGTTTCTGGGGCTAGCCTTGAAAAGTCGGTGCTAACCCTGCTCCAGAGCAGGGCCAGCTAGCCCTAGGCTAAGGGTGGTGCTAGCCGACTTCAAAATATGCAAGTGTGATTACAGGGTTTTCAAAAACAATTTTATTCTTCAACAATTAATTTTGGTAGCGCCCTATCACAGATGTTTAATATTAATGTACAATGAAAGTATGAGTCTGCGATATCCTCCAGATCAAGGCACTGCAATATGCAATTGAGGGATTGCAATATGCAGTGGAAGGATATGTTCACAATATTCAGATAAACAAGGAAGGAGACCAGAGGCATTGCTAGGATTCACAATACAAAATGTGCATGTGCCAAATAGTGCGAAGTAGATCTGCTGCTTGAATGACACACAGAGGACCCGAAACATTAGCATTTTTTAATCAACGATATCATATTATTTTTTGAGGGCTTTAATGCATGATCAGAATTACAGATGGATAGATCAGGAGCTATTTTTTAAATTATTATTTTTTGTAAAAAAAAATATATACAAATAATTTGAGATCTGGGGCTATAGCCTCGGATACTCAGGCCTAACGACGCTCCTGAAGGGGACACAAGAATTGAAACAAACATGCAAATCTCAAACAAATGAGAAACCCCATGAACTCAAATGCAACAAGCAGGGCCGGCCCTAGGCATAAGCAACATAGACGATCGCTTTGGGCCCCCGACCTCTAGCCCCAGACCAATTGGGAAGAGGTGGCCCCCAAATCAAATTTTACTTAGGGTCCCCAAAAGGCTAGGGTCTTCCCTGAAAACAAGCACAGCCTTGTGGACCAGTCATGCTCATGCATTTCCGGATAAGTTCAGTTTATATAGCTATTATTGAACTCTGATCAGTCAACATCATCCTATCAACTTCAGGTGAAAGTCACCTGTTAAAGTTAGGCCTACGAGTGCCCCAACGTAACAAGCTAATATTAGAGGTAGCTAGCTGTCTAGCTAACGTAGTATTGGCAAGTAAGTCATTAATGATCACGTTAGCACAAATAACTATATCGTCAGCGTTAGATAACATTGTTGTCTAATGAATGAATATGTATAAATGTTTACTAAAGCATTTCACAATCCAAGAGAAGTCACTGTAAATGACTCTTCCCTCCAAACTTTTTGGGTACTTGCTGTCAGATTTGCAGCAGCTACCATAGCGAAGGCACACCGTTTTACCATTTTGAGCCTTAACGACGAAAGCTTGATGGACCTTCTTCAAGTAGCGACCGGTTGCTAACATGCATTCCCGACTGGATGTGCGCAAGCGTCTGCGTGCACCACCGCGCGCAAGCAATCTTTTCCCACCCCCACCAGATGTGATCAATTTCAATATCAAAACAAACTCTGAACCAATCATTTTATTTTGCGGGTGGGACGATGGGTTTTGAGCCCTTTTCAACCATTGTGCAAGTTGAAACTGATTCTGATTTCAATTTCATTCGGGATTATTAACATGGGTAAGACCTACATACAGTTGTGCTCAAAAGTTTGCATACCCATTGAGAATTGGTAATATATGTACCATTTGTAAAGAAAACATGAGTGAGCAGGCAAAACACATCTTTTATTTCTTATGGGATTCACATTAAACTGTAGGTCATAACAGAATGGCACAATTATGGAACCAAATTGAGCTCAAATGTATTGACTGTAAGAAAAGAAAAACGTAACTGAAATATTTAATAGTATGAAAAAACTAAATTCAGTCATATAAAAAAAATAGATTCAAGCGTGGAAAAAGTGTATGCTAAAATAATTAAATTGGCTTTCGCGTCCGATCTTAAAATGTCTTCGTTCAAACAATTTTTTTCCATGTTCGCTTCTTCTTGCGATTACAATTTCTTCCCAACTTCGTTCGAGTCATGTTTTCTCAAAACCAATTTATGAGCCTCTGTTGGCGTGGAGGCGGGGCTTTATCTGGGCATTGAATTCTCACACCCGATTAACCATGAATCACACCATTATAAGGTGAAAATCACAGCCTTTCCATTCACTGCTTTCCCAATGCAACCTGTGGAGAGAATTTTAAGAATTGTGTAAACTAGGCTAAATGTGTACATTTAAACATTTAAACAGAATAATAAACTGTAATTGCATCGACGTCACTGTTGCCATGGTCACAGACACATATATTGATGAAAGTTTAACGTGTTCAAGTGACTGAAGTTAGACAGGGGCTAATTACCATTTGTTCTAAGCCTAATGATTTGGAAACATCACAACAACAAAAAAATCCAGATAATGAGTTAAGTATAAACTTTTACCGTATTTGAATTAAGTATTTTTTTGCCACCCCAATAACGGCCCATTTTTTGCATTAAGAACAACTGTATATTAAATAAACATCGATAGTTATTAAGTAGTTAAATAAATCATAGCACACACATTAGACTGTGCACTGATTGGCCTGACGAGCCCATGAGTTTGCCGTGTTTTATATGCTCCTGTCACCCTGGTCGCCCTTAATCTGGGGGGAGATTATGTTGGGGTACATACCTCCAGAACGCGTAAAACTTTCATCAATATCTGTGTCTGTGACCATGGCAACAGTGACGTCGATGCAACAGGTTATTATTCTGTTTAAATGTACACATTTAGCCTAGTTTATACAATTCTTAAACTTCCCTCCAAAGATTGCATTGGGAAAGCAGTGCATGGAAAGGTTTTTCACATTGTAATTTTGTGATTCATGGCTAATCGGGTGTGAGAATTCAATGCCCAGATAAAGCCCCGCCTCCACGCCAATAGAGGCTCAAAACTTGGTTTTGAAAAAACATGATTGGAACTAAGGTGGGAAGAAATTGTAATCGTAAGAAGAAGCGAACGTGGAAAAAACGTGTTTGAACAAAGACATTTTAAGAAAGAAAAAAATGAACTGACCCCCGTTCAAAAGTCTGCATACCTTTAGTTCTTAATACTGTGTATTGCCCCCTTTGGCATCAATGACAGCGCGCAGTCTTTTGTAATAGTCGTCTATGAAGCCCCAAATTCTTGCAGGTGGTATAGCTGCCCATTCGTCTTGGCAAAATGCCTCCAGGTCATGCATAGCATTTGGTCGTCTTGCATAAACCGCATGTTTGAGATCTCCCCAGAGTGGCTCGATGATATTAAGGTCAGGAGACTGTGATGGCCACTCCAGAACCTTCACCTTTTTCTGCTGTAAGCACTGGAGGGTCAACTTGGCTTTGTGCTTAGGGTCATTGTCGTGCTGGAAAGTCCAAGAGCGTCCCATGTGCAGCTTTTGTGCAGAAGAATGCAAATTGTCTGCCAGTATTTTCTGAAAACATGCTGCATTTATCTTGCCATCAATTTTCACAAGATTCATCAGTGAGCCACCACCATGCTTCACAGTGGGGATGGTATTCTGTTCACCATAGGCCTTGTTGACCCCTCTCCAAACATAGCGCTTATGGTTGTGACCATAAAGCTCTATTTTGGTCTCGTCACTCCAAATTACAGTGTGCCAGAAGCTGTGAGGCGTGCCAAGGTGTTGTTGGGCATATTGTAACCGGGCTTTTTGTGGCATTGGCGCAGTAAAGGCTTCTTTCTGGCAACTCGACCATGCAGCTCATTTTTGTTCAAGTATCGTCGTATTGTGCTCCTTGAAACAACCACACCGTCTTTTTCCAGAGCAGCCTGTATATCTCCTGAGGTTACCTGTGGGTTTTTCTTTGTATCCCAAACAATTCTTCTGGCACTTTAGGCTGAAATCTTTCTGGGTCTACCTGACCTTGGCTTGGTATCAAGACATCCCCAAATTTTCCACTTCTTAATAAGTGATTGAACAGTACTGACTGGCATTTGCAAGGCTTTGGATATCTTTTTATATCCTTTTCCATCTGTATAAAGTTCCATTACCTTGTTACGCAGGTCTTTTGACAGTTCTTTTCTGCTCCCCATGGCTCTGTATCTAGCCTGCTCAGTGCTTCCATGTGAGAGCTAACAAACTCATTGACTATTTATACACAGACACTAATTGCGATTTAAAAAGCTACAGGTGTAGGAAATTCACCTTTAATTGCCATATTCACCTGTGTGTGTCACCTTGTATGTCTGTAACAAGGCCAAACATTCAAGGGTATGTAACCTTTTGATCAGGGCCATTTTCTGTTATCATTATGATTTAAAAAGGAGCCAAACAACTATGTGATAATAAATGGCTTCATATGATCACTATCCTTAAATAAAGGACAGGTTTTTTTGCATAATCAGTCATATATTCAAAATCAATGCCAAAATTTCACAATTTCTGCCAGGGTATGGTAAACTTATGAGCACAACTGTAAATGCATGTTATACAGTGTTAATATTGTTACCAGCAGTAGTTCTATAATTAATTACATTGAAATGAAAAGCTACAGAGGACATCTATGCTTTTAGCTAAAAGCCAGCTATCAACAATACCTGTGTGAATACATGAGGCAGCCACCATTTTATCCCACAGTAGGCTGTGCATGCTGTAAATACTATTATTATCTAGTTGCTTTCACATTATAATAACCAACACACTCTGGTTATTATCATTGATTCAGCAAAAGCCAAAGTAATGTCAGTCATATTAAACTAATCTTAATACAACAAAGCATTATGTATGCTATTTTTTAACAGCATGTATCAACAGACGCCACCTATTAAGGCAGAGGTTGGTCAACCTTTTATTATTGAGGCGTAGACTGGGAAGGAGGAGGTTCTGGGTGCATCCCATCAATGTGTTGAGGAGGGAACAAGGACAATACTACCACCTTTTCCAGGAGCTGCTCCTAGACTGTGACTGACATCACCGCTACTTCCATATGAGTGCTGAAGAAATGGATACTCTTCTCTCTTTAGTTGGTCCAGACCTCACCAAGCAAACTACCAACTACAGATTGCCAATCGAGCCAAAGCAAACACTACCTGTAACTCTGAGGTACATTATTCGAAAAAGTTGTATTTTGTAACCAAGTGCATGGGGAAAAACTGTAGACAGCTACAGTGGATATAGAAATTCACCACACATTTTCAAAATGTTCACCTGCCTAAATGAAAACACAAAATCTGATTAAAATGTATGGATCTTTAGCAGAATGTTGACTCGAAGGCATGAAAAAGAATGTGTTTCTGTACTACAATGATTAAAACCATAGATAAAAAGGGAAACCAATATCTTTTCTTTGTAAATACTTTGGCAAATTCCGATTCGTTCATATTTTAGTGTCCCACGTGGTGTCAACCAATGAGACTGGGACTTGCAGCGAGTCGAGCGTCAGAAATAGAACCAAGTTTAAAAAATTCAAAACCAAGTTCTATATCAGCGCAGGACATCGCAGTCGCTTGTTGACGCGCGCGAGCTGTGTAGATACAATAATTGAATAACATTGATGTTTAAATGTATTTTGCAACGCTCGCACACGCGATGCGCCCAGTGGGGAATTCATGTAAGGTTGGATTGGACAAGGACCGGTTGGGGGAGTTTTTTTCGAAAGGTCAATTCTTGCAACGTGGTGTCAGGGGAAATGCGGTTTATATGGTGCAGTTAATACTCGAGTTTGTATACACACAAAGCTATAAAATTAGTGGTGCGGTTTATACACGGAGCGGGTTATAAACAGGGAATTACGGTACATTTCAGATATACAAAATGCAATTTCATCATAATGATTTCTATTTTGACCGTCATGAAATACGTTTTTTTTCATTGTGCTTCTATGCACAACAGCAGTTTGACTGTAATGACGAGATCATCAAATGTTTACATACTTAATCTGAAAGCCAATCAGGTAAAAACTCATTTTGGATCTTGATGCAGACATTTTGAAGCATGGTGCAGACTTTCAATGAAGTACACTTTTATACAGCAAGACAAAAATGTGAAAAAATTGTATTAGTACATTCTAATCAGTAATGACCTTCCACATAAGCATAAGTTGATGGGTTCTGTCTTTGTTCACTTTCTCCACATTATAACAGACATCTGGTGGTCTAGAGGGTGCTGTGAAAACAAGTGTGCAAAAATAAGTCCCAAGAATTCACCATATCAGGAGCCTGCCTAAAAACCATGGGCATTGCCTCACTCCTCTCACCACATACCTACAGTGTCATTGTGTAAAATAGTTTCCAGCATTATCTGAATTTTTTTGCAACAAAAGTTCAAAACTCACCTTTTGGTACCATTTCGATCAAGCTGTGCGAGCTATGCAAACAATTTGACATGTACATTAGAGAACTCCAATGTATGCAAATAACATAATGCACTACAACTATGAAACACAGCATTCCATTGGAAATGAATGTAATTCTGATACAAGCATTGGCTTTGGGATGGTGGAGGCAGTAGTCTTATTAAACTAAGCATGTACCACACAGTATTGAACAACCATGATTTGCTGTTCCCATAAAAGTAACATCAGGGGCAGACTGGCACCTGAAAAGAGCCTTGGCATTTCTATCGATGGCCCATACTGTGATGCTTTACTGTCTTTTGTGGTTCATCAATAATGTTGATAATGTACTCCCATTCGAAATATACTTCAAATTCCAGATTATCCAGATTGGGTGTATACTGACTACTCTGCTGTGCCACTTAGGCCTCCCGAGTGGCGCAGTGGTCTAAGCACCTGCATCATTACAGCCGTGGGTTCAAGCCCATGTCGTGTCACTGCCATTTGTGGCCAGGGGGTCCTGTTGGGCAAAGCATATTGGGCTAGCGTTGTCCCAGGGGAGGGGGTGGTAATTGGAATGGGGGATTTCCTTGTGGCGCTGTGTTCAAACAACATCTCTGGTGAGTTGGGCACCTCCAACCTGGCTATGCATTAGGTAATGTGGACAAGCCTTTCCTCTGACATGTGGGCTCAGATTGACTTCTTAGTTAACGAAGGGGGTGTAAAATAGTAGACTGGCTGGTCGAACAGATCTTGGAAGAAGCCTGTGATGATCTATGACTCTCCTGAACCGTTTTGCAGCGGAGACACAAGGAACCGGATTTTTGCAGCGGAGACACAAGGTCCCACAGTGAAATTGGATACTTAGGTGTATGCGGACGTGTTGGCTTAGATTGACTTCATGTTTAATAAATGTATATATATTCTTTTGGGACAAAAAGTTGCAGAGCTCGGTAAGAAACTGCACTTTGATAGAAAAATATCTTATTCATAATTGTTTTATGCATTGATATGACATGTTATGGTGGTGCAGTGATCAGTTATATCGTTTTTTCTCATTTTGCCAAAGCTGGCAATTACTCACCACTCTCCAGTGTGACACCAGTTTTCTCCTCACTCCAGTCACTCCAGTGGCCTTCATCAAGATCATGAATGCAGGAAACTGCAATGTTGTAGCTGTTGAACGGCTTCAGGCCTTCAATAGTGTGGCATACTTCCTCTACATCTTCCGCAGAAACACTGTCTGGGATCTAGTGCGAAACATAGCAATACATCACTGTTGCTTTTTTTAAATGTCACCATATTTCCTTCATTATTTCTTCTATGTTTTATTTCTTTTACCTTTGTGTTAACAGGCAAGTTAATTTAGAACAAATTGTTATTTACAAAAATGGTCTGGCAGGAGGTAGGAGGTCTCCTGTAGGGATTGGGTACTGGGAATAAATTAAAAGAAACAGACAACACAGACAGACGAAATATCGCAAAAGCACAGTTGCAGCAAAGAGACATTGGAATCCAAGAACATGGAGAGACACCACTAAAATACCAAAGAAAAAATATTTAAAACAACATTACGCATATCTGACAACAGACAATATAAAAACGAACCGTTTTAGTACCGTTTTTTTTACCAAAATCCTACGCTGTATAAATAAATCCTATTAATTTATGGTGAATGTCTGGCGGAGTGCCAGAACAAAGCTGTCAAACAACAGAAAAATATTGTAAGAAAAAACGATACAAAATAATCCGTAGAAATATGGTGATTTACTTTTCAGCAGTAAACCTTTCTATATACCCATCTCTTTATCCAGTACTGTGAAACCAATGAAGTTTTGCATGCTGGGATTCCCATAACCAAAAAATACTGCTTTTTTACAGTTTATTTTTGTAACCAAAGGAACAAAATTCATAGAAAATCAGACAAGTGTGTTTTTCATTATAGTTTTCCTGCTACTTAACCAGAAAAGTATTAAGTGTAGGTTTATCTTTGTATTTTCTGCAGCATCCTACCATTATTCCTCATAAAATAAAAGCGCATAATCTCAGAAAAAGGGTGCCATTTGGCATGCAATCTAAATTAATTTAAAAAATACCAAGGGAAATGTAAAATCAGGTTTTATTATATTATACAGCTCTGGAAAAAAATTAAGAGACCACTGCAAAATTATCAGTTTCTCTGGTTTGTTTTTGAGTAAAATGAACTGTTTTGTTTTATTCTATAAAATACTGACAACATTACTCCCAAATTCCAAATAAAAATATTGTCATTTAGAGTATTTGTAGAAAATAACAACTGGTCAAAATAACCAAAAAAAGTTTTCAGACCTCAAATAATGCAAAGAAAACAAATTCATATTAATTTTTCAACAACAAAATACTAATGTTTTAACTTAGGAAGAGTTCAGAAATCAATATTTAGTGGAATAACCCTGATTTTTAATCACAGCTTCCATGCGTCTTGGCATGCTCTCCACCAGTCTGTCACATTGCTGTTGGATGACTTTATGCCACTCCTGGCACAAAAATTCAAGTAGCTCGGCTTTGTTTGATGGCTTGTGACCATCCATCTTCCTCTTCATCAAATTCCAGAGGTTTTCAATGGGGTTCAGGTCTGGAGATTGGGCTGGCCATGACAGGGTCTTGATCTGGTGGTCCTCCATCCACACCTTGATTGACCTGGCTGTGTGGCATGGAGCATTGTCCTGCTGGAAAAAACAATTCTCAGAGTTGGGGAACATTGTCAGAGCAGAAGGAAGCAGGTCTTCTTCTAGGATAACCTTGTACTTTGCTTGATTCATGCGTCCTTCACAAAGACAAATCTGTCTGATTCCAGCCTTGCTGAAGCATCCTCACATCATCACCGATCCTCCACCAAATTTCACAGTCGGTGCGAGACACTGTGGCTTGTAGGGCTCTCCAGGTCTCCGTCTAACCATTAGACGACCAGGTGTTGGGCAAAGCTGAAAATTTGACTCGTCAGAGAAGATGACCTTACTCCATTCCTCTACGGTCCAATCCTTATTGTCTTTTGCAAACTTCAGCCTGGCTCTTCTTTGCTTCTCATTGATGAAGGGCTTTTTTCTAGCTTTGCACGACTTCAGCCCTGCCCCTAGGGGCCTGTTTCGAACCGTCCTCACCGTGCACTTCACCCCAGCTGCTGTTTGCCATTCTTTTGGTAAGTCACTTGATGTCATCCTACGGTTGTTGAGTGACATTCGAATGAGTGGACGGTCATCTCGGTCAGTGGACACTCGTTTTCGCCCTCTGCCAGTCTGTAGCTTTGTTGTCCCCAATGTCTGTTGCTTGACCTTGTTCTTATGAACCACCATCTTTGAAATTTTCAGGATGGAAGCAACCTGACACTCACTGTATCCCTCTGCCAGTAAAGCCTGAATTGAACCCTTATTTTCCTCACTCAAAGCTTTTCTTTTCAACTCTTTTGTCATGCTGAATAGTTATTTTTTATTCAAATTACCTTTGAGGTACTGCTTGCACTGTTTTTGCCATCCAGCTGGTCCTATTGCAAGAGGATAGTGATGACCACAGCAGTGGTTTTTATACTTTTCTTCATTAAATTAGATTTGGTTCAGGTAATCACCTAATCAGTACCTCAATAAGTAAAATGAGATGTGCCTGTGTTGGAATTTAACAGACACTGGAATGGAATGGCTGCCATACATGTAGAGATGCTGATTTAAGAAAAATTAGGCATAGTCACTTAATTTTTTCCAGAGCTGTATATAGCAAAAGCACTGTCAAGATTTTGAGGTGTCTAGAATATAAGGTAAGATCAGAGGAGTGTTCAAATCATTACCTGAATCCATTTTTCAGTAGTGACTATTCGATAACGGACCCGACATTTGTCATACCAATAGTTCCCCTTCCATTTCACATTCAGTGAGTGGTCAGAGCCACTGACTGATATTATGTTAGGAAGAGGTGGTTTTACTGTTTCATTTAACAAAAAGAAAGCAAAGTTAAAAGACAGATTGTCACTTAGATTCTTTATAGAACTGTTCAGAAGTGAAAAAAAACTATGCAAGAAAATATTTTTCTGCAACTCATCACTATGAGGTACTAAATGTAAGGAATACAAGCATTCTAAATCAACAAGCAAAGGGTAATTACTTGATTTGGTTCCTATCAGCTCATGAGGTTCTGACCACGATTCCATTCCATTCATCTTGTTCTGTATTCTTATAGTTATATTAAATTCTGAAATATAGTTGAAAATAGCCGTACAAGATAGAACAGTAGTGTCCCTGAAATGAATGTACATGGTCAGTTAGAAATACTACATATCAGTGCTGTCATGGCAAGTATTTCTGTTGATATATTGTAAGTAGTTCTGCACTAGTTCAAAGTCTGATTGATTACCCTTGATAGCAATAAAATATACTGAAGTCCTAATAATTTGGTAATAATACAGCAAAAACATGTGACTTTTGGTGCTATATTTACAATGACATAAACGTACTTACTTGCTGAAAATGAGAGAGTACATACATTCCTCATTGATGTTATATTTATGACTCCAAATACACTGAGTATATGGAACAGACATAGTATACTCAGTAGGTAGTAAATAACAAGAAATGTTTACCAAATCTGAAAATACAAACAAATTGGGAATAAAAAACAGGGGATTATTTAAAATTATCTAAACATTCTAAATCTATTCACAAATAAAATGAGTACATATAGTACATGAAAACTGAGAGGCATGAGAGAAATAGAATGCTATAAAAAGCTTACTTAGTCTCAGCAGACAATCTAAAGAGCTTGGGTTCTTGGAAGATACTTAAGCAGTTCTTCACATGAAAACAGTGGGGGAGCCCTGTACGTTCTTCAAAGAAAAATGTGATAAGGGTATTTCAAAGAATTCCATTCAAGTGTTCTTTGAATAACTACTTAAACAACGTAACCCCTCAAAAACCTAACCCCTATTAGCAGCCTGGGGTGGTCAAGCGATCTGGGCTTCCAGTGTGCTTATCTTTCTCTGCTCTCTCTATCAATAATGCATAAAAGCCTGAAATAATATTTACCATTAAAGGGTTCTTTGAACAATGTTGTAACAAAGGTCCTCTCCGTTACCTAGACTCCCTGGCTTACTTTGTACGTTGCTAGTTGACATGCATGGAGTTAAGTCATTCTTACTATTGGTAGCGTTCAGTGATAACTAATAGCAATTGATGGTAATTCAGACTAACAACACAGCATGAGTTTAGATTGTTTATTGAATTCCTGATCTGTTAGGTGTTGTTGTAGTGGGTCCAGGTCCACATTGGTTGGTTTTTTGGACGTCTGTCTCAGCCTCATTGTTGTACCTCCGGCTGTTCCCAATCGGCTATCGGACAAACGTATAGATGTTCCCCCATAGTTTCAATTTGAAGACTCTTAAAATATCCTCTTGAAACCTTTCCTTTTTAGAGCGTACTATACATCTGAAAGTAGCACATTTAAAAATACTAGTAAAGTATTAGTAAAAACATGGTCTGAGATCATAAAGTCGGGGGGACATATCCTACCATGAGACACAGGGACTCTGGGCCCACAGTGGCTGGTGTCAGTGACACATGTGTGTTTGTCATTGGCACAGTGCTTCAGATCGTCCAACTTCACAGTTAACTCTGGATAATATGAGTGAAACCAAAAACATCTCAAATTGATGGTTGCGGCCTGAATGCCTGTCCATTCCCATAGTATACTGTTTTTGACCAGAGACCTATTGGCTCCAAATTTAAGGGAATAGGATATCATTTTCAACGGTCCTAAAGTGACTTTGGTAAGGGTTCCAATGATGTGGACCAACCCTAAGATAACACACAGAGTATAGTTAATCAATTCCATCAGTAGTTACTCAAGGACAAGATATACTGGAAAAGTGCAATTTATTTCCTCAGACGTTTTCTTTTACTGCAAGGAAAACAAAAGACAAAACAGATATTGTAACAGTGAGAGACAAAGGAAACAGACACAGTGCCAGTGTTGCAAGGGCCCTGGTGTAATAAAAATAATGAATAACTTCATAAAAGAGAAAAATAAAAACTCTCCCCCTCCCCATGATTATGAACAGAGGTGCCTCAAACCAGTGTAAGGTCAACACCTCAGGGAGCGCCACCTGGTCCTGGAATTACAAAATGGGGCTCTTGAACACAGCCCAGCTGCTGTCTCTGAACGCACTTCAGCTGCCCAGGGATTGCAGCTGGGCTGTGTTCAAAGGCCCCATCTTGCAACCCAGGACCAGGTGGTGCTCCCTGGGGTGTTGGCCTGATGCTGGGGCATGTGTGCCACAATATACACCGATCAGCGATAACATTATGACCACTGACAGGTGAAGTGAATAACACTGATAATCTCATTACCAAATTGTGATTGGCTAGACGACTGGGTCAGAGCATCTCCAAAACTGCAGCCCTTGTGGGGTGTTCCCGGTTTGCAGTGGTCAGTACCTATCAAAAGTGGTCCAAGGAAGGAAAAGCGGTGAACCGGTGACAGGGTCATGGGCAGCCAAGGCTCAGTGATGCACGTGGGAAGCGAAGGCTGGCCCGTGTGGTCCGATCCAACAGACGAGCTACTGTAGCTCAAACTGCTGAAAACGTTATTGCTGGTACTGATAGAAAGGTATCAACACACAGTGCATCACAGTTTGTTGCGTATGGGGTTGCGTAAACGCAGACCAGTCAGAGTGCCCATGACCACAGCTGAAAGCGCCTAAAATGGGCACGTGAGCATCAGAACGGGACCAACTGGACTGGAGCAATGGAAGAAGGTGGCCTGGTCTGATGAATCACGTTTCCTTTTACATCACGTGTGTGTTGCTTACCTGGAGAACACATGGCACCAGTTCTGCTGGGAAAACTTGGGTCCTTCCATTCATGTGGATGTTACTTTCACACGTACCAGCTACCTGAGCATTGTTGCAGACCATGTGCACTCTTTCATGGCAATGGTATTCCCTGATGGCAATGGTATTCCCTGATGGCATTGGTCTCTTTCAGCAGGATAATGCCCCGTGCCACGAAGCAAAAATGGTTCAGGAATGGTTTAAGGAACACAACAACGAGTTCAAGATGTTGACTTGGCCTCCAAATTCCCCAGATCTCAATCCAATCAAGCATCTGTGGGATGTGCTGGACAAACAGGTTTGATACATGGAGGCCCCACCTCGCAACTTACAGGACTTAAAGGATCTGCTGCTAACGTCTTGGTGCCAGATACCACAGCACACCTTCAGAGGACTAGTGGAGTCCATGCCTTGACGGGTCAGAGCTGTTTTGGCGGCAAAAGGGGGACCTACACAGTTTTAGGCAGGTGGTCATAATGTTATGGCTGATGGGTGTATAGATTTAAGTCACTGGGCTGATGCTCTTATTTAGAGCAAATTACATGAGCAGTCAGAGTTAAGTACTTAAAGGACCAACAAAATATTTCAGACCCGCAAACTTTTGGTTGCTGGCTCTTGTGCTATAACTGTTAAACAATCTGCCCCCCCAGCAGGCCCTTATGTACCGCTGAGGACCGAGGTCATGTCCTCCATATTTTCTTCAATGTTTTGTTTCACGTGGAATAAAAGTAGTTAACTGCTAAAAAGAAATTCAAAAGCAAAGGTTTTGTAGAATTAAAGATCGCCGGTGCTTGCATGATTGCCATTGTGATTAACTGTGTGTTAAGAAGTGAAGCCAGGCAGATGCATGCAGTGATCTTGGTTTCATTAAATCTTTCCTTTAGGAAGTCCTTCTTTGACAGCGTTGCTCAGGGTGATGAAGAGTCGTAAATGCAGTGCAGGGGTAGTTGTGTAAAATTTGTCAAAGACAGACATAATAGGTAGCTAGACAAATCTCCAATTTGTAGTTATTTGACAATAAATGTTGTATAACCAGCTAAATGTCATTCCTCTCTCAATATAATCTAAACTCAGTTTATATTTTTTGAATCATGGTCTAAACTAGCTGGTTTGGCTCACTGGTTTGCTGGTTAACTAACATAACTATTGTAACACTTTGAACCTAACTGGCTTCATTGATTACATTAGCTAATATGTTTACGTTCCATTTCCTATTATCAAAGTGATTAGGACCATGGCTAATATCTAAGCTACATAAGCTATAGTTGACAGTTGTGGTAATTAACTCGCTACATTTTAGTGTAAGTAGTACATTATGTATTTACATTGAGCCACAATCCAATTGTTGACTGTTAACTGTCTGCAAAGGAATTGGAGTGAGCTTTTTTATTATGGGGTGGTTAAATGTACAGTACCTGCTTATAACATTACTCATGCACCATTCTTGACTGTATGCCAGTAAATTACAATGGTAGAATGATATTTTCGGAAATATTTTCCTTTATAGCAATAGTGATTGACCCTTGACCCTGAGTTTCCTTTCTTGACTGACAGAAGAAAATGGAAAGATAAAGCCAAAAAATTGGTAAGGCGGTAAGGAGGAGAGACACAAAAAAGAGAGAAGGTGAGGTGATGGAGAGAAATATTTTGGTGGGAACTGCTTTTATATTTTCATTAAGAGATTAGATAGTGTGGGAATTTGTACTAAAGGGCTTCAGAGACAAAAGGTTTGCGATGTGTGAAAAATCACAGTACTTCTTTGTTCATAGCATTCAGGTATTTTGAGAATGTGGAAATTTTTATAGAACAGATATTAATTACACAACTATACATGCTACATCTGACACATTTGTCAGTTTAAAAAGTCATACAATTTTACATATCTTTTTGACTTGCCAATAGATAAATTCCAGATTGACAGATTCTTGTACAGTACCAGTCAAAAGTTTGAACACATACTCATTCAGGGGTGTTTCTTTATTTTTACTATTTTCCACATTGCAGAATTACAGTGAAGACATCAAAATTATTAAATAACACTTATGGAATCATGTAGTAATCAACATAGTGTTAAAAAGCTCAAAATACATTTCATATCGTAGATTCTTCAAATAACCACCCTTTGGCTTGATGACACCTTTGCACACCCTTTGCATTCTCTCAACCAGCTTCATGAGGTAGTTAACTAAAAGGCATTTCAACGCATTAGGTCGGGTATACAGAGGGAGACAGGGTAGGGTGAGTATACAGAAGACCATCATTATGTCTGTACTGTACCATATTATGTACCATATTATGGAAAGAACAGCTCAAGTAAGCGAAGAGAAACGACAGTCCATCATTACTTTAAGACATGAAGATCAGTCAATCTGGAAAATTTCAAAAACTTAGAGTGTTTCAAGTGAAATCGCAAAAAACATCAAGCGCTATGATGAAACTGGCTCTCATGAAGGACCGCTACAGGAAAGGAATAACCAGTTACTACACTGTGGACAAAAAGTTACCAGATACCAGCCTCAAAAATCGGCAATTAACTGCACCTCAGATTGCAGCGCAAATTAATGCTTCACAGAGTTCAAGTAACAGACAGGTCTCAACATCAATTGTTCAAAGGACACTGTGTGAATCCGGCCTTTATGATTGAATTATTGCAAAGAAACCACTACTGAACTATAGAATAGTTAGAAGAGACTTGCATGGGCCAAGAAACACAAAAAACTGACATTAGACCAACAAAAAACTGTCCTTTGGTTAGATTACTCCAAATTTGAGATTTGTGGTTCCGACCACTGTTTTTGTGAGATGCAGAGTGGGTGAATGGATGATCTCCGCCTGTGTGGTTCCCACCATTAGCTTGGAGGAGGAGGTGTGATGGTGCTTTTTTTCTATGATTCCAGGCACACTCAACCAGCATGGCAACCACAGCATTCTGCCATTCCATCTGGTTTGCACTTAGTGTGATTATTATTTGTTTTTCAACAAGACAACGCACCTCCAGGCTGTATAAGGGCTATTTGACCAAGGAGAGTCATGGCGCTGCATCAGATGACCTGACCTCCACAATTGTTAATTTCATCAATATAAATGGTGATGAAAATATTCGATAAATACCTATTTTTCAGTGGCAGTTGATAAGCCGATAAATGACTAAATAGATTGTGTTAATTTCATCAATAAAAATAGTGATGAAAGTATTCTTTAAATACCTATTTTTCAGTGGCAGTTGACAAGCCGCTAACTGATTAAATAGATTCAGAAAAGACAGTAACTAAACAAAAACTATTTTTCATTTTGGTTGACAAAAAAGAGAAGACACAAAATTATCTTTGTGATGAATGTCTTGAATAAGTACCATAATTGAATAGGAGGATTTTGGAAAGACAGCTTCTCAGTGTTTTTTGGTCAAATCAAAAGCATGAATGGTCATTAGCAGATATTGTTTTCTTTCTCACCCCAATGTTGCAATGTTACTATTGGTGGAAATGAGATGTCATGCTGTAACAGTTGTGCGCTCTTTCCTTCTCCGGCGTTCCACCTCGCCTGTGTACTAACCGCCGGCTGAAGACTGATGGCAGCAGCACACTCCATGGACACAATGTCGCACATTATGCTGGATGTTTTCCAGCAAGAAGGCCATGTGTCTCCCTCTTCACAAAAACAACGCTAGGTGTACTTCACACATGCCCAGGTCATTTGAAAGATACCTCTCTGACTGATCTCTAATCTGGCAGCAAAGGATTGACTGGGTTCACTATAGCTACTGATAGATAATGGGCATGAAAAGTAATTGAATTAAGCTTGACACAATGTATGAGAGTACTAACTATCTCTATATGAAGGACACTAGGTAGGAATTGTGATGCCCCATTACTGATGAGTCCCAAACACCCTGTCCATACCACCTGCTAGGAACTGTGTATGTGACTGTCATAGGACTCTCTGAATAGACCCTTGGGTCATAGGTTGGAATACACCATACAAGGGTATTTTGTAGGATAAACCTTTCTTATAATAGTCTGTGTAATGGTTGGCTATGAACACTGACCGCCTCCTATGTGTCCTGGCATAAAAGACTGTGTTAACTTTGTAATCATTGGAGAACATGTAAGAACTATGGAAAATCAACATCTTGGACTCATGCAAATAATTAAAGAATCTCCCCTGACAATCGGTTGCATTAATTTTGTTCATGGATCAAAAATGGACAGGATCTAACACTACTTTCCCGGTACAAATTACAGGTAGAAAAATACTATGAACATCAAAAGACATTGGATAGCGCATCATCCCAATATATACGCACAAGTAAAGACTTTGGTGTGGTACCTGGAGAAGTGGTTAGGCCTATACCCTAATTTGTCAACTATCTAAATGTTTTTGAACCTTCTGTATTCCACTCATTTCTTACATTTCGAACTGATATTTCCATTCATGTCAATTAAAATGCTCGAACGATAACACGTGTGGTACGCATTTCCTACTTGCTTATTAGGCTACATTTAGGAAATGTAATGCTTATACTTCGCACAACACTGCACTAAAAAAAATATAAATAGGCTTAATAGTATTCTATATCAACATAGTGAGCTAAACATTCAGATATGTTCCATCCGCCTCATTTGATATGGTTTATAGCTCCCATAAACTGTTCTGACACACATCAGTATGGAATTAAGAAGTATACGCAATACTTAATTAAACCAGAAAAGGAACCAGGCAAGCCTACTTCAGCCGGCCCGCAATTAAAAGTAAAAAATAATGTTGCCCTCACAGGTTTCGAACCCAAGTCTCCCATGTCAGTGGGTGTGTCTTTAACCATTACACCACAGTGCTATACATTTGCCCTGTGTCGGTGTAGTATTTCGACATTAGATCATTTTGTCACGCATTAACATCATGCCAAATTTGAATATTTCGCTAGACACCATTATGCATTGTGTTAAATTGACTAACGTTTCTTATTAAGTCCCCAACAAATAGCATCTATGAAATGTATGGCTTTTGCCACTGGCTGTTTTAACAGCTTATTATCCTGTAATAAGCTTACTAGTATCTAACTTTCTACTTGGAATAGTCATAACAATTTAGCAATTGCTAGTGAGACTGAATATGAATTTTACACAGCCAAAGCTATTTTATTTCATGGTGCAACAACGTTAGTTTTTCTTTCATTCGTGAATGACGTTGATACGCTAACTATCAATATAGATGACGATAACTGACTTTTTCGTCACGTGAAAAGACAAGAGAATCGTGGAAACCCCTACTCTTTTACTGCCCAAGGGGTTTTGAACTAGCCTATATTACCCAAAAATCAGGCACGGATGTACTTCGAAAATCCACCAGAAATAGTCACAAAATAAACCGTTTCATTTTAGGCTTACTATAACGTAGCTGCTAAAGGTTGTAGCCAGCAAAGTTTTTGTCTATCCTGACCCAAAAAGCATGTACGGATGCGTACTTCGAAAATCCACCAGAAATAGTCGCAATATAACCGTAAACAGTTTTATTTTAGGCTTACTATAACGTAGCTACTGAAGGTTGTAGCCAATGAAGTTTTTGTCTATCCGGAACAAATCCTAATGCATAACTTGCTTTGAATTTGACGAGATTCGAACACGGGACTTGTTGGTTGCAGGTCCGCGTCTCTAAGCACTACGCTATTTAACAAGGGGTAGTCAGGCAGTCACTCACCCACTCACTCACTCAGTCAGTCAGTAAGAGTCATTCACTCTTCTTGGCCGGCTCCGCTTACGCGGTCCAGTAAAAAGTGTGTAGCCCCACAAGAAGATTAATCATGTTGCTAGCTAGCTTCAATATGTTGTAAGAGTTGTTATTTTCATGCAACTCTGATTTGTTTTCCTTTTGATTACCAGTCAATGCTGTCATAACTGATTTCAATGGACAAATACGTAGCATTTGAGTTGTTTAGAGTCAGTTAATTGTTATGCATTAATTATTGCCCTTTATCTGTTGCAGATTAATAAGTTCTTCCACCAATTTGACAAGACAATCATCCAATAATGTTCATATGCAGAAAAATGTTTGGTAGAAAATGACAATTTATGTTTGTGTACATGGAAGTCTGTGATATTTTTATTATAGTTTAATGAGGCAATGCTTTTCATTTGACTAAAATGTGACTAAAACATAAGGGTTCAGGTTAAATTTTTTAGTCGCTTTTTAAAATAATTAACAATGTGACTAAAACTTAGTCAAAATGACTAACACTAGACTAAATCAAAATAAGACTGCTAAAATTAACACTGACCTCAACTCAGTTGAGATGGTTTGGATGGCAGAGTAAAGGAAAAGCAGCCAACAAGTAATGGCAGCATATGTGGGAACTCATTCAAGACTGTCCCGGGTGACTACTTTAGGAAGCTGGTTGATGGAATTCCAAGTGTGCAAAGCTGTCATCAAGGCAAACGATGGCAACTTCGACAAATTTAAAATATAAATGTATTTTGATATGTTTAACACTTTTTGGTTACTACATGATTCCATATGTGTTATTTAATAGTTCTGGTGTAATTCTACAATGTAAAATAAAAAATACAGTAAAAATAAAGAAATACCCTTGAATGAGTAGGTGTGTCGAAACCTTTGACTGGTAATGTATCTTGGGGGCTTTTTGTGTTAATGCAAGTGAGTAAAGAGCTTAAGTTGTTTTCTGGGCTTAAATTACACATTTAAATCACAAAGGCTATAAATCATTATAGTTAATGTTTCATACATTGCACATACTTTCATACTATATTATGAAACTAAATTATGGAACATTTTCTGTTTGGGGGGAAATGGATGCTGCTACTTATGACCTCAGTATTTCTGGTGTGATAGATATGGCCCTGGGCCCTACATATGCAGGTGAACGTAGTATAGGTCTACACTCTCTCTTACGACTGTCTGCAATACACACACAAAATTAACAGTGAACATTTCGTGTATTTTTTACCTTGAATATGGTGCCTCTCATGATTTTCTTCAGTATGGCAGGACTTTATAACTGAGTAAATAGAAGTGTTTCAATGAAAAATAAATGTTATCATAGTAACCATGCTTTTCAGCAACAACAATATAAAACACCACTGTTCATAACAAAATATGTCAAGCTTTGTCAAGTGGACAGTGTTAACTGAGAGTTATTGCAGTTTCCAGATAAAAAATGACAGTAGTCTACCACAACATGAACATAATTGGAATAGAACTATAAATATCTAAATGCACTTACCATGGAAAAAGATGAATGCACATGTTACTATCAGAGAACTGTTCTCTCTCTTTACTATGAATGCAGAAAACAACAACTGATATTAACCAATGTTACTGATATTAACCAACTGATATTAACCTAAATTAAAATGACAAATCAAAGTAACAAACATGGAGCATCAACTTATTCAATAGACAGTAGAATTGTATATCTACGAATAACTTACATAATGATAAGTACATTCGGAGCAACATTTTTAGAAAATGTTCAGCCAGTGAAGAAGGAAGATATCTGGAAAGTAGATATATTATTTTGTAGAAAATATTACGCAATATCTCACCTCTGAGTCATTAACATACTGAAGTGTATATGAAAAGACATCAGGTCTACTGCATCGCCACAGAAACTGAATTAAAGGGGAAGTCACCCTCTTTGTGGTTGTTTTTTAATGCCTCCTCACTTGCCATTGACTACAACACTGCAAATCCCTGCAAGCAGGGGCGGAATTATTTTAGGCAGAGAAGGCAACTGCCTCAGGTCTCACATTATCATATTATCATTCTCTGCTTGAGGCCTTGCAAATCTTCCAATTGGATTCCCTCCCTGATGAACATAACCACTATTATAATCAGGTCAGCTCCCTACTCTCATTCTGTGGCTTTTTTACAGGTATGATGTGTAGTTTGTCAATTTTTTACAGCCTCAAAGTCATGGTAAATGTTTTACAGTTAAGAATTTCATTTCAGTCATTCGTTACAGAGCAGGCTTAAACATGCAGACAGTGATTTTTGGCTACTAGTTGTAAAAATAGCACTGTCAAGCTTGAAAGAATACCCCAAAATTGTGTACTATGTCATGCATGTACTTATTTGTGCTCCATGTCATCGAAACCCATCACTTTCAAACTAGGAATTATAGTGATTCTACGTATAGATTATGCACAAACAAACAACGTGTTAAACCAGCCCAAAATGGGAGGTTTCAAAAATTATTTTGTTACCCGCAAAAGTCACAGACTGTATCTTAAATTAACAACTATCATGTGTGCACAAAAATATATAATGCCACAGGGAGCATAGAGAAGAATAAGAGACATTTTGATCTGATCATTTCTGGTGTGGAATAAGATACATTAGTTAATAATTCAATTGTATTTAATAGGCACTGCTTTATAATCAAAGCAAACATCCAAATTAATTGTTTTTGGGGTTGAAAAGGTGGATGAATGATAGAGCTTTAATTGTGAATATCACCCTAATAGAATTCCACCAAGACTCATTCACAGGCTGCCACACTTGTGGTAATCTTTCTACAATGGAAATCAAATAAACTTGGGACAGCTGTAGAAATTGTAAGCATCAACTTTCAAGGCTTAATTTACTTCCATTGCGGCAGAACAGCTCTAAGTTGTTAAATCATTATTAATTCCATGAAGAAGGCCTTTTTTATAACTCTGAAATGTAAATTACTTTTCAGTTTTTGGTACCCTAAACTTTTGGCAGTTTACCGCTTACCTTTGTACCTTTTCAGATGCACTGGACTTGGACTGCTTACATTTCCATAAAAACTGGAAAAATGGGGGTGTATTAAAACTTTTGACCGGTAGTATACCTACACATTTGGAGAAGAATGTATTCACCGGCCAACAACCCTGAATGAACATGCAGACACGCAACATACCACAAAGACTTGCAAGAGCACGACAGCGTGCCTCTCTCCAAACTCAGTCCAGCAAAAAGTTTAGATTTGACCACTGGAGTATGTTAAAAAAAAAAACAACAACAGTGAATCATTATAAATTGTTGGAGTTTTACATTCTAAAGCCCAAATCACACGACAGACGAATGTCAACGGCGTCATTATTGAGCACGTAATTTTGAAGTGGTCAATTCATATTAGGCGCGCCACTACAGCAAAGTTGAGCAAATGTTCTTCTTTGTTTATTTAGCTAGAGTGGACATAAAAATTCTACAGACCCCTGTTAAAATTCCAGGTTTTTGTGATGTAAAAGAATGAGACAAAGATAAATCATGTCAGAACTTTTTCCACTTTTAATGTGACCTATAATGCGAACAATTCAATTGAAAAAAAAACTGAAATCCTCAAGGGGGAAAAATGAAAAATAAAAGCCTTACAATAACCTGGTTGCATAAGTATGCACACGCTCTCATAACTGGGGATGTGGCTGTGTTCAGAATTAACCAATCACATTCAAACTCATGTTAAATAGAAGTCACTACACACCTGCCATCATTTAAAGTGACTCTGATTAATCACAAATAAAGTTCAGCTGTTCTAGTAGGATTTTCCTGACATGTTCTTAGTTGCATCTCAGAGCAAAAGCCATGGTTCGCAGAGAGCTTCCAAAGCATCAGAGGGATCTCATTGTTGAAAGATATCAGTCAGGAGAAGGGTACAAAAGAATTTCCAAAGCATTAGATATACCATGGAACACAGTGAAGACAGTCATCATCAAGTGGAGAAAATATGGCACAACAGAGACATTACCAAGAACTGGACGTCCCTCCAAAATTGATGAAAAGACAAGAA
>JACXGI010005318.1:30270-42580 GCA_016801175.1 Esox masquinongy | reverse complement strand
AATGATTGTCATGTATTAATTTAGAGACTCCTCAGATGATTATCCTGTAAGCGTTTGACGTGTCTCTCTATTTGCAAATAAACTGTTAATTGTGCCAAGAGAATTTTGTCTCTGTACTTACTCCTTTAAGAGTGTCTATCGATGGAATTGCCATCACACTTTGGGAGCTCGTCCTTGGTTACTTAACTTGGTGTCTCCAAATCATATCCTAGTGGGTCAACCGTGCACAGCCGGAGACTAGGTCTCTGGAGCCTAAAATCCTCCCCCACTCGTGGACTGGCTGCGAAAGGGGTGAGAGTCAGGGCGCCCGGCTGAAATGATTTTCGGGATTCATCAGTACAGGTACCCGGGCTGAAATTTAGAACTCAGGAGGTAAGAGCACAATACGCTTGAAAATCTGCAGTATAAGGTTAGACCTTATAGAAAACTGTTAACAGTACGGTGGTTGGACCACTGTATAAAACACCGGTGTAAGGAATATTTGCGAAAGGGCTGACGAGCTTATTAACGCATGCTGGGCACATTAATCGAGGTACTAGGGTGACAGGTGGCGGCATGACGACCCCATGGTGTTTGCTCTGGATCCGGCGTTTTCGCCACGCTTAGGTTTGCTGGGTTTAATGATATGCAAGTGCGACAGTGAATCTTTGCCGGTCTCTCGCGTTAACGGTGGACCGGCAAAACAAAATTATGTCTGAGGTTTATGGTGTCTGGACATGTGAACAAATGTATCTTTGGGAGTTAATAGGTTTTCCGGTTAATGGCACTCCTTGGAGTCCCATCCCGCCCGGCGACACAGCATTGGTGGAGTACATTTCCCTACAATCGACATAGCCAAGCCCGCTGGTGACCGAGATAGCCCCCGACTCGTTTCGCTCTATGGACCTTTGTTGTTGTGAACGTAGTGATGCAGTAGGCCATCTGGAGGCCGTTTTGCTCCACTTTGGAAGTGTTGAGAGAGTCTACGTGGGTCAAGAAAAGAGTCGAAAGGGGGGAGAAGAACACACCAGATACGTAACCTCTTTTGGCCCAGCCGGTGTTTACAGCGGCTAAGACCAAAAAGGACTACAGACCCGGGGTTGAGGAAGAGACTATGCTAAGCGCTACGTTTAAATTTATGAAGCTACCACTAGACATTCGACTGGACATTGGATTTGGCAAGATACCCGTGGGAATCAAGACGATGGCTGTTTATGTAGTGTTCCCGCAAGAATGGCCTCGCCGCGAGCAACCCAACGGGAACACGCAGGAACGCTTAACCGCCTGAGGGAGGAGTGCTGACGGTCAGAGGAGACGGCCCTGAGAGCATCAACCGGTGAGATCTTTCCTTAACACTACCCTGGTTTTTCTCTGACATATTTAGAGAATACAGGATTTATACCTTTGCATAGGGTTTAGTAAACTCGGTGGTTGGTTTCGGTATGTCAGGATTGATGGATTTGAGAAAGTATAGTAAATAGAAGTAATTTTTTAGGGTATTTCAGTTATAGCTACTGTAATTAAGAAACCACCATTGTTCCGTGTCCTGTTAGCACTAGTAGCACTCCCGTACATTAATCCTATTGCGGGGCGATACGTGCAGGATTTTAATCAGTTAGACTGCGGCAGTTGGACTGCGGGAAAATCTGCAATTAAGGTTGGACCTTCAAATTTGCAGTTAAGGTTGGACCTTATAGTCAAAATCTGCAGTTAAGGTTGGACCTTATCATTAAAATATGCAGTTAAGGTTAGACCTTATTGCTGTATGAGCGCGCACCGATTCCGTACACGGCCATGGCCCAAGTCCCGGGCATTTTTGAATATCTGGTTATGGTCGACCTAGTAAATACATTTTTCCTTTTTGGTATTCCCTGTGCATGAGGGTTCCAATTGGCTGCATTTTGTATTCTTTGGGGGAATATTTGATCTCGTTCATCGTTGTTAACCTGGAAGTTTTGACTTCGCCAGGTTTTGCCTTGTTTGGTGTACACTTGGTTGACCGCATGCATTGCGTCGTTAATGTGGTTCTTTGGCGAGGCCCGCTCTTTAGGCTTTTGCCTTAGCGTCGATTCCGCGAAATTGAAATGTGCCTTCCAGTGTTGTGCTGGTGGCTTTCCTCATTTGGTACAACATGGTCTCGTGGTTTCATTATAATGTGTTAAAATAGTGTTTCTCTCTGCTTGTATGGGGTAGTAGAATGAAGAACCACATGGCGATAGTCTTTAAAGTTAAGAACACACGCTGTTTCCCATATAGACTGGATTCGCATCCAATATAGTCCTGGCCTGCTACAGTGGGTGAAATAGCCACGGCCAGTTTATTCACCAAATAGCCAAAGCCCGTAAAATTAGACGTCCTATTTTAAATGTTGACTTGGGTTTGGTTAAATGATTTAGTTTCACTTTGTTTGTGTTTAAAATGATAACTAGGATAATACTTGGGTTTTAAAACCAACGCCTGATGCTCGTTATTGGAGTTTGAGTTCTAACCTGGTGAACTGACAAATGGGCTAGATTGATGTGACAGTGTTTAGAGCACTGATTGTACCTTGATCTTAGTGACATCGTGCATCTGTTTTCTGTTAACTTGGCCTTTCTTGAGAGTTTTTTTCTCCCTGCTGTTACTGTGTTGATAAGGTAAGCAATTTATTTTACAAACAGCAACGATATTAGATGAGTAGGGTAATAAATCTCAACCTTCAGTTACCTGGGATAAGTTGAGAGCATGACGTTTCTTACTACAGACACTCTGAAGACCATGTCACGTTTCATGAACATTTTATAAACACTCCATTTGGCATTTATGGCCTACCAGAAGTGGGTAAAGTCTTGGGCTCCTGGAAGGGGGGCAGACCCCCTGGGATGGCCTCTACCTACCTTTCCCATTAAAAATAAAAAAAGTAGCCCATTACTACGGGTTAAATTCGAGTGTTCTGACTGGTCTCACCTGTGGTAATTTTCCCAATGTATATTCAGTTTTGGGTTAATCAAACGTTAAGTGCAAGCTAAAAATATATTTTCCTCTAAATAGATTTCATGTCGAAATGTATGGTTTTGAAACATACTTGTAGTGAGGGTAGAGACCTAAAGTCATCCCCCATCGTTAAAGATTAGTACACTCTTGGTGTCGATGCGTGAAATATGCATGAAAGTTGTGATTTTGGTTTTGGCTTACCGCCATTATTTGGAATAAAATAGACATGCATCAAAGTTGGAGAAATTCCCCAAACTTTGGGAGGTTAATTGAGACATGATGTTTGTGTTGTCACAACGTAGTTTGGCCATTGCCTGTGGAAATGCAAATTTTGATATGCTAAATTGGGAGTTGTTTCACTGGGTAAGACAACTTTGTCTATGGGTTATGTGGTTTATAATTCCTTCACACGAGCGACCATGTGGCACATTTGTTGTTTTTGATTTTGTTTGGGGGTGTTGTGTTTTATCATTTTCACATTTGTTTTTTATGGATATTCAGTTTGCGGCTCTTTACTGAATGATTATTGGATTCATCCCAACTATCCGTTTTCTTTTTTCATGTCTGTCCTGTAATGGTTCTGCTTTCACGCATGGAGTCATTTTCCGTTGACTCTGTCGTGAAAGCAGGGGGGGAATGTATGAAATGATTACCTATGATGAAAAATACTTGAACTTAGAGTTCAAAGCGAATTAAATAGGTATTTAAAAAGTTACAAGAAGAATTGATTTTTCTGTTTTCATAGTTAACAGAACAGAAAATTGGCATCTGTTAAAATCAGCACCCCTCAGTGTCCATTCACAGTGTTTGTCTAATTTGGGTTTTTGGAAATAATTTGTTTGATGTAAAATCTAACATGGTTATGGTTGAATAGAATACATTTTACCATTTTGATTTGGTTTAACTAAGAAAGAACTAATTTGTTGGGATGAATGGTGACTATGAGAATGTGACCGTTCAGTTTGTGTGATATTTGATTAGAAGTAATTATATTAATCTCATGCATTTTGGAATAAGTGGGTAAAAAGGTGCAGGGAGCACATTTTTGTTATTCCGTAACATGATTACTAAGTTTTGCTATGTTTTAATTGAAACAGGGAAAGCAATTCTGCATCAAGTTCTATTCTATTAAACCAAGTTGAGAAGTTTTGCATAGACTAAAATGTAAAGAGAGGTACAGACCCCCTGGAGTGCGCAACTCACTCACACAAACACCAGTGTGGGGGGGGGGTTGTGTAAATTTAGACTTGTTTGAACTCTTTAGAAAAGAAACAGACTTACTGGTGACATTATCAAAATTGGGTATTCTAATTCGGCTACATTGACTACTTTGTGTTCATTATTCTGGTTTTGACTTGAAGGAACCGGAAATGTCAATTCCATGTTTATTTACATATTCAAAGACTCTTCATTATTTTTTTTAGAAATGTATACCTATGTACTTAATTTCTGTCGTAGTAGGCAATCATTGGAATGTTAACGGTGAACAGATGTTTCTTTAAGGTGTAAATGATGAGACAAAAGGCTCGCTTGCTATTGCCTAGCTGGTTTGTTTCTCGAGATAACACCACTCTGTCCTATGAGATTGTAATGTGTCCCTAATTGATAATGGTTCTATTCTTCAAGACTAGGGTCCGTTATCCTTAGGTCAGTAAACCATCCCCCCTACTCCAGGGTGAGCTCTGGGGAGATAGGGCATGAAGGGAGGGGGGGTCATGATTTATAACAGGATTAGTGTCTTTTCTGTGTCAGTACTTAGGAGAAACTGACACTATGCAACATTTGGTGGAGTAATTAATGGTTAAATAACAGTCATGTTATTTGAGCTTCAAGATGGTATGAAATGTTTTGATTGGCAATAAGGGTTTTAATTACTTGTGTTAAACAAGGGTGAATTTGATTGTAGTTCTGAGACAAAACAATCAGATGTAATTATATATTAACTGAGATCTGGTTAGATGATGAACTGAGAATTGTTTATGAACTAATCTTTGAGAGAGATACTTCAACATGAGCAAACTATCTTAATTGATGATGAGTAACTGGAACAGTAATAGGAAATTGTTTTCTTCTGTTTGTTGCCTTCAAATAAAAGTCTGTGGTGTGTCTATAATATGTGTTCTGTAGGCTACATGTTCAAAGGAAAACTATGTGGGGGAAATTATAAATGAAACAAATGAAACATTTGCTTTTGCTCATTTGCTTTGGCGATTGATTGTGTAATACATCCAACCACACTAGATGTGTTTACACTGCACCTTAGCCAAGGGCTAAGAGCATCCTACGCCCTGGGGTAAGGGCCTCCTAAGCCCATGGCTAAGCAAGTGCTCACACTTGTATATTTTGAAGTGGGAATTAACCACTCTTAGCCTAGGGCTAGCTGGCCATGCTCTGGAGCAGGGTTAGCACTGACATTTCAGGGCTAGCCCCAGAAAAACGGTGACAAAGTAACCAGTGTGAAATGGGGCCAAGAACAAAACCATACAACGTTTATGGTCCAATCACAAAACCCGCCCTTTCACTTAATTTACATATGCTTGTGACGAGCACCGTTACCAACAGCTCTATCTGTTTTGGTCCTTTCACTCTGCAAAGTTTTGTCTTTGCATTATACCTGCTAAATCTTTGCAAATTAGTTATTGCAGCTTGCTTTGGATGTAAATCCAAAGCCTAGTGTTAAGCCTTATCCCAGGGTTAACAAACTCTTGTGTGAACACAGGCTAAGCTAACCCAGGGCCAGTCTTTGCCTGGAACAATGCAGTGTGTAAAGGCCTTATTTTCCATCCCCCACTGTAATGTACATAGGATACATTTGCGGAAAAACTCTTCAGTACTGCAGTGAATGTATTGTACGAAATACTCAGGAGAGTTTGTAAAATTACAAATATTATGTTAAATCATAGGGCACTGTGCTACATCCAGTAAAACAATATATTGTTGTCCCTCTTTAACCCCCAATGCCGCACACTATACTGTACATGGAATTCATTTTGCTTCATTAGCAGCTACTAACTTTTTTTTTAGGAGTCTGGCTAGTTACTCCATCTAAAATTATTCTGATGACATGAACATTATAACAGACAGTTTAGCAATTAATAATTTGCATTTTTGATATGGTGTTAAGAATCCCAGCCTCAGTAGCTAATTAATCCACTGTTGTCATTTGTACAATGACTTGCAACTATAGGCAAATATTTATTGGAATGCAACGTTGCCATGATTATTTCATTTATAAAAAACTACCTAGCAGAGTCAAAAAATGGCTAAAGTTAGCGATAAATGCTATTGACGTTAACTAGCTAGTAACGTTAGCTATCGGAAATATATTTAACTAACCTCAGTTATAGTTAACGTTAGTTCATCTAAAATCATTTTTAGCTAATAATATTTTGACCATTTAGAGATGGTGTCATGCTTTCAAGTCTCGGTAGCTAATCTATGTTCACGTAGCTAAGTTAATTCTCTGTTTTCAGTTGTACAATGACTTGCTAATGTAAGCAAATGTTTAGTGGAATGCAACGTTGCTATGATTGTTCCGTCAAAAATAATTTCTAGAAGAGCCTTAGTCTAAGCTAGCGTTAGTTCACTTTAATTCATTCTGCTGACATGAACATTACAACCAATGCTTTAGCTATTAAAAATGTGTTTTTGGTAGAGAGGGTGTTTTGTGTTCAAGGCTCAGTAGATAATCCATTCTCAGTAGTTAAGTAATTTCTGTTTTAATTTGTTTCTACAATTCCAATTCTAACTGAGGGCTAAAATTATCAATTGTACCTTTGAATTGTAGACATGGAAGTTAAATTAAAATGAAATCTGAGTTGTAATTTAACAATAACACATGGGTACATAGGATATATGCCCATGCCATACCAATGTCAACATATTTTTACAATAAGAATAGGGAGAGCATTTTCCAAATAAATGAAATTCTGGAAAGGTATTGTTTTTATTGTTGCCACCTGTAATAGTCTTTTGATCATTGAAATTAAACAATTCTAAAAGAACTAGTTTGCTCAGTCATTGATGTTAATACACAAACTTATGTACACATACCTTTGAAAATTATAACGATAATCTCTTCTGACCCCATCATTTCGTACAACAAGCAAAAGGTGAATTCATTAACATGCTCTGCGCTGGGGAAGACTGATAAACATCCATTCAGTTATATTTACCATACAATTAGGCTACATTTATTACATTCTGAAAAATTCAAGCAAGTACCTAGTTACTTTGTTGCTTAAGGTTTTATACTACTCTGATTGTCAGACATTTGAAATATCCATATTTATCTGATGCAGAACATTGTATTATAATACCATTTGAGGTAAATGTCCTGAAAACTATTGCAATGTAACATGCAAGTACATTCAGTTTGGCCAAACAGTGGCGGCATAATAGCCATAACACAATATCTGTTGTTCATTGTCACTCAGTGAGATTACATTTGGTACACATGGTCAGGGTTGTGATTTTACTTTTTGTGAATGATGTTTCAAGATGGCCACAAGGGGGCACTATAGGAAATGAAAAAAACGTAGATGTCGTATTGCTTGCAACTATGGATATAAGTTGAAAATAAATTGCGATCTGGCTAGTAGTAGCTTCAATGCTGAAACCCGCTAAATGCTGCTTGCAGCTTTAATTTAGATTTGGGCTTGCTGGGGTAAGTAGTAAATGTAGGGTATATTCTGTCACTTTGGTGATTTATGACCCTGGTGGGCAGGGCTTCCAGAATGATTTGACAAGTGGGCGGGACATCCGGTTTGTTGGGTGCCACTTCCTGTATGACGTGTGTTAGGGCGGGAATTCCGGAATGACGTATGCATGTCCGGTGACTTTGTGATTTATGATTGCATTGATGTGTCCATGTTTGATGTTGTACAACGATTGATAAACACCCCGGACAAGTGTTATAATGTGTTATCTTTAACAAATGGGTCTTAGGGTTCCGGAATGTTAAATTCCCAGGCAATAAATAAGTGTTATATCAGCGGAAAGATGTTTGGTGTTGAACAAAAGGGCGCCAGGGTTCAGCAATGCTATAACCCCCGGCATTTTATGTTCCGATAAGTGCTGCAACAGATGTCCTACAACCGGTGGGTGTTTCATGTTTTATGGGATGATTGGCATGGTCTGTGTATTTAAACCACGCAGACCCCGGTGATGGTCATTCAGTATTGCCTGAGTAAACTTACCTACACATTACAAACCATGGCGGATTGTGCAGCGATCAACGTTTTGGGTGAAACACCATTGAAAGCTAACAGCTTAACTGCTGCACAGCGAGTCGGCAAGAGATTACAAATGGACAGCAGAGACGCAATCAACATGCCAGCCCCGAAGAAACCAATGCAGAGTTTAACCCTAACCCGAATCCATCAACTACACCGGGATATGTTGGCACGGGATTGGAAGTTGGACGACGGGCGGATCGGTGGATACATTTTCAACTCAGAGACACCGGAGGTTGCGTTTTATGAATTACCCGAAGGCCAAGAGTTTAAGGCCAGTGTGACTGATCAAATGGTTTTTAATGCCAGTTTATGGAACACCTTTCGAAAAGTGTTTTATTTGGGACCAAAACAGGGCACACATAATACGGTAGATGTACTGTTTAAAGTTGTCGAAGGAATGAAGCAGTATGACTCTGTGAGATTGGAACTATTTCCGGAGAATGTCAGCAGGTTAAAGTGTGACTGCGACTGTGGACTGTTCGACTGATGTAAGACCCTGAAGCCCCGCCTTCAGCTTACACAGTCCTCAACACAGCATAAAAACAGACAGACCGCCTGTGACTATCAAGCAGTCAGAAGAATTTACGAAACATGTCAAAAGATTACAACCAACCAGAGTTTGAAGAACCCAAGGCTGAGGATTGGCTGTGTGATGCCTTGGATGACAACGCTGAAGCCTTCTACGGAACCCCGGACCCCGACAGCTCGATTTCACCGGCATACCCAACAAGAAACTACCATTGGCTTGACCGGTATGGTGATCAGCTAGGACCTCTTAATCTGTCATACCTTTCAAATGCTGACAAGAGTTATCACAAAATGGACAAACGCCTTGCACCCCAAGTTTTAAAGATCATCAAAGCAACATTGGGTATGATTCTGGAAAACGTTGTTGCGGCTATTCTCCACAAAGCACACATTGGATGTGAAGTGGACCACCCGAGCCAGAGAAGACATTCTTGTCTCAACCCGGCTGATTATTTTTTTGAGACCCATTATGATGACATCATGGAGACAGTTTTAACACCGTGACTGAAACGTGTTGGTCAAGGCTTTGAATGCATCGGGGTTTCATGCACCGCTGACTGATGTTCACGTGGCAGCCGAAAACATTCTGCATGAGCTCAAGTTGGAGCCGAACATCACACAGAGACTGAGTGAGAACAGGGATGGATACATTAAATGAGGAAGCTGTATGCGACGCAGTAGCGTCTTGGTGCGACGAAAGCAAAGAGACTGCTGTCTAAGGGTGGGTAACTTCAGTTGTCGTGTTTACATGTATCTAAACAAATCCTACGTGGCTTTAGCGATTAAACAGTTGATGCGCAAAGCTATTAAGAGTGGAATTGATGGTTATAGACCTTGTAATAACCAAGAACATGTCAGTATAAAGCGTTTTAATAATCTGAACAAGCATATGGAAAAGGTCAGGAACACATCTGATGATTGGCTGCAATTGTTGTCAAATGGGGCTCTAAACAACTTCATGTATAAACTTCTAACATTTTCAAATGCTGACAACAAAGACTTTAAAATTGGGCACCTGTTATTTTTGTTGACGTATGTAACAGATGTTTGTGTGATAAAGTTGTTGAGTAATGATGCTGTGGATGTAGATTGTATTTCTAAATTGTTTACAGATTTTCTAATCAGCAGAAATCTGAATGTTTGTGTAACTTTTCTGAAATTCTTGGATGACGTGTAATTTCAAAAACTCAAATAAAACAATGTTAAACATGTATTACTTCTCATTATTGACCGAATGCTCTACGATGTCTGAACAGGTTATGAAAAGTATTTACTATGACCCGGCAAACCCTGGTACTTATGTGGGTAGAGAGGTTTTGAAAAGAGCATACTTGGAGAAAACCGGGGAGATCCTCAAAAATGGCGAGGCAGATGACTAGCTGTTCATCCAGGATACATACATGCTACACAGGTCTGTAGCTATACATTTTCAATGAATTACAGCTTTTGTTCATGATATAAATTCACAATTTCAGCTGGATTTGGTTGACGTGAGTGCTTATAGTGTGGAAAACGATAACATTAAATATATGTTAACAAACATAGTTGTATTAAGCAAATACGCATGGATTTGTGTGCTGAGAAATAAAAGCGCTATTGAGGTAAAGCGAGCATTTGAAGACATTAAAAGAAGGAAGAGCACCACAAAAAGTCCAAACGGACAACGGTAAGGAGTTTTTTAATTCACATTTTGAAATTTTAATGAAGAAGTACAACATAAAACATTTTGCTACAGGAAATGATGTCAAAGCGAGTATCATTGAGAGATTTAATAAAACAATTAAATCACAAATGTGGAGGTATCTCACAGCTGCCAACACTCTTCGCTATGTTGAGGTTATTCAAGATTTAGTTCATGGTTACAACCATAGCTACCATCGGTCTATTAAGGTGAAGCCTGCTGACGTTTGTGAAGAAAATGTTATATGGTACAACAATAATGAGAAATGGTAATCAAAGTTACAAGTTCTGGGTTGTGGATACTGTGAGACTCTCAAAGTTGAGAGGGGCATTTACCAAAGGCTGTGAAAAAGGGTACACAGATGAATATTTTACAATAACAGAATGCATTCCGCGGGTACCTCCTGTATATAGAATAAAAGATTACGATGGTGATGTGATAGTTGGGACCTTTTATGAACAGGAATTACTGAAAATAATCGTGGCTAAGGATAAAACTTTTAAAGTGGCAGAAGTTCTGGATGAGAAAGTACAGAAAGGGAAGAAAATGAGTCTTGTGAAATGGCTTGGTTGGCCTGAGAAATTCAACAGCTGGATATCATCGGAACAAGTCCTTGACCTAGTAGCTGGATAAAACTCTAGGATTTGCAGGATCACGTCATTTACATTGACTGCGATCAGCATGGGTGACGGCGGTTTCTAAATAACGCTCCTCAGTAACTCGTCGAGACATGTCTATCCAATTTGAGTTCGAGCTATACCCCAAAATTTGCCAAATGTATAGATTTGAAAGGTGATTGGGAAGTATCTTTGATAGAATTCCAATACCCGCATACGTGGAAGACTTTTACATGGGGTGAAAACGCATTTGAACTACATGACTCAAAACACGACAAAACTTGGAAATATGAACTCAACACCAGTTATTACAACAGCATAGGAAAACTAGTGGCAGAGATCAACATTTATATAAAACCACATGGTGTATGGGCGGGGTATGATGAATTTAAAAATAGAATGTTTCTAAAAGGCAAGCCCAATTTGAGTTTGAAATTTAGTGCAAAACTGGAACAGATGTTAGGCTTAACACCAGGCGATCGGTGGTACGCACCATGGCACGGACCATTCCCCGTACCATTTTCTGACATGGTTTAGCACCCTATAGTAGTGGGAAAGGGGATTGCAAAATTACACTTCAGACCCGTCAAATAATCTTTTAGACTATAAGATGCAGCCTCAGAAACTCTACGATGATCCTCAAAGGTATGGTGAATACTACACAACACAGGCCGGTAACGGTTTACCGGGGTATCATGGTAGCGCTGCAATGTATGGGGCTGGCCTAGGGGACCTTTTCCGAGGGCTTTTCCGGATAGCAATACCTTTGTTAAAGCGTGGGTTCTCTATAGCAAAAAAACATTTGAAAAATGCAGCGAGGAATATACAGTGGATATAAAAAGTCTACACACCCCTGTGAAAATGCTAGGTTTTTGTGATGTAAAAGAATGAGACAAAGATAAATCATGTCAGAACTTTTTCCATTTTTAATGTGACCTATAATGTGAACAATTCAATTGAAAAACAAACTGAAATCTTCATGGGGGAAAAATGAAAAATAAAAACCTTACAGTAACCTGGTTGCATAAGTGTGCACACCCTCTTATATCTAGGGATGTGGCTGTGTTCAGAATTAACCAATCACATTCAAACTCATGTTAAATAGAAGTCATTACACACCTGCCATCATTTAAAGTGACTCTGATTAATCACAAATAAAGTTTAGCTGTTCTAGTAGGATTTTCCTGACATTTTCTTAGTTGCATCTCAGAGCAAAAGCCATGATCCGCAGAAAGATATCAGTCAGGAGAAGGGTACAAAAGAATTTCCAAAGCATTAGATATACCATGAACACA
>JACXGI010005318.1:0-30170 GCA_016801175.1 Esox masquinongy | reverse complement strand
GGTAGGGTGGCAAGACGGAAGCCTTTTCTTACAAAGAAAAACATTGAAGCCTGGCTGAAGTTTGCAAAAACAAACATCAAGTCCCCCAAAAGCATGTGGGAAAATGTGTTATGGTCTGATGAAACCAAAGTTGAACTTTTTGGCCATAATTCCAAAAGGTATGTTTGGCGCAAGAACAACACTGCACGTCAACCAAAAAACACCATACCCACAGTGAAGCATGGTGGTGGCAGCATCATGATTTGGGACAGGTTTTCTTCAGCTGGAACCGGGGCCTTAGTCAGGGTGGAGGGAATTATGAACCGTTTCAAATACCAGGACATTTTGGCACAAAACCTTCAGGCGTCCGTTAGAAAGCTGAAGATAAAGAGGAAGTTCACCTTTCAGCACGACAACGACCCAAAGCACACATCCAAATCCACAAAAGCATGGCTTCACCAGAAGATTAACGTTTTGGAATGACCCAGCCAGAGCCCAGACCTGAATCCAATTGAACATCTGTGGGGTGATCTGAAGACGGCTGTGCACAGGAGATGTTCTCACAATCTGACAGATTTGGTGCGCTTTTGCAAAGAAGAGTGGGCAAATATTGCCACGTCAAGATGTGCAATGCTAATAGACTCCTACACAAAAAGACTGAGTGCTGTAATAACATCAAAAGGTGTTTCAACAAAGTATTAGTTTAAGGGTGTGCACACTTATGCAACCAGGTTATTGTGAGTTTTTTATTTTTTATTTTTCCCCTTCAAAGATTTCAGTTTGTTTTTCAATTGAATTGTTCACGTTATAGGTCACATTAAAGGTGGAAAAAGTTCTGACATGATTTATCTTTATCTCATTCTTTTACATCACAAGAACCTGGCATTTTAACAGGGGTGTGTAGACTTTTTATATCCACTGTAGTTGACGATGTTGTCAGCAGTGTTATGGCACGCCAAACAAAACAGCAGGATGGACCTGGATCGATGGTTATAACTCGAGGTGTTAGAAAGAGACCACCTGGTAGGAGGGACCTACCAAAGAGTAAAAAACGCAAGAATGAGACATAAACCTTGACATAAAGGTTAGGACGGTCCACGGGAAAGACGAGTTCTGTCTTATGGGGGCAGGGGATGTGCGTTATTGTTTGCATATATTATCTGCGTCACTATTTGTCAAGAAAGTGTCTGTTTCACCAGCCGTGAAACTTGGACACGCTCAAGCGCTACTCTCAACCACTGCCAAGTACCCAATTGAAAGGGTATTTATGAAGACATTTAGTTTACCGGCAGGGGGTCGCATTTGCAACCAGGAAAACCTATTTTTAGGACCTCTGCCAAAATGTATTGTCGTTGGAGTGGTGGACAATGACAGTTTTACAGGAAGTTACACAAAAAATCCATATAATTTCAAACATTATAATTTGCAGTTTATGGGTATGTATGTAGACGTCAGCAATTTCCTAGCAAGCCATTCCAATCAAATTACACAACGGGTTCAGCAGTGCGTGAATTTTTCCAATTGGCCTTAGCTTTAGGAAAACACCTAAAGGACCAAGCCCTGTCTATTGACAGGTCTGACTTCTTACACAGTTATGCCCTTTATGCATTCAACTGCGCACCGGATGAGGAATGCGGTCAGCACCTATCCTTGATCAAGTCAGGGAATGTACGACTTGAGATGAGGTTCAGACAACCACTGCCCCACACAATTAATTTGGTTGTTTATTCCATTTTTGACTCCATTATCGAAGTGCGACAAGTTATGGTTGACTACTATTAGGAAAACGGTGTGGAAATGAATACCGCAGAGTTGACCGGTGTGGTGAACCAATTTTCATCTAGGACCCATTTCTATGGTGTGCTGGCATGCGACCAACTACCTAGTGGACCAGTCCGAGATGTTGCATCAATGACGATTGTTAATACACACCCGAGCAATCACCCCGGGGTGCACTGGCTGGCTATTTACATCACAGACGATGGCGTTGGAAGGTTTTATGACAGTTTTGGAAACCCCCCAGATTTTACATATTTTTCCAAGTCAGTCAGTGCCTTTCTGCAAACCTGTGAGAATGTGGAATACAGTTCAAATCAAGTCCAGGACATGATTTCAACCACGTGTGGACAACATTGTGTGTTCTTTCTCTATCTAATGACAAGAGGTCTGAGTTATGAAGATGCTATGTCTTTTTATATTCATGATTTACAAAAAAATGATGTGCTAGTCTCAAAGTTTGTAGCTAAGATGTACCAGAGTAAGCATGATAAGCAAATGTTTAATTGCATACAACATGCTCAATCTTGTGAATCGTTTAATTTGTGTCATGGTTGTTGAAGAAATAGAAAAGTAAATCATGTGTATGTCAGCTTTATTTTTCTAAAAATAAAACCAATCGTAAAACCACATCAATGTTTACATAGTATTTTTCATACAATTATTCAAGGTAAAACATACACTTTGACATTGAATCACAAATGATAAAAAAGCATAAAATAAAAACACATTAAAATGGAAGCCATTTTGTGGGGTCTGTGGTAGGGGATAGAAAGAAAGCTTTGGTTGGTTGATAACCAGTTGCTGGGGGACTGGCTAAATCATCCATTGTGTCGCCAGACGTTTGTTTATACAAATTGATTTTACGCCTTACAAGCTCTTTTGGAACAGTTGTAAAAGGCATGTTGAGACATGCCATGGCCTCTAAAAACTCCCCCCACCCCAATGGTCTTCTAGCGTCAGCAATTTTATTGGCTGTTGTCACACTTTTAACCAGATCCAACAGGTGTGAACCCTTGATTATCTCTCCTTTGAAAATGAATTCACCATTTCAAGTCCATGAAGTCAAATCATGGTATTCACAACGTAGTAATGTGGTTCCAGATGGGGGCCTACATAGTTCTCATTCTGCTTGATGTGCGTCAATCGACCTCTGCTCCGTAACCGTAGAAGTTAGATGCTTCATTCTTCTTCCACGTTAATAGGGTTATTTTGCTGCAAATAACGTCTCGTGTGTACTTTCATCAACTAGAAGCCCCATAATTGCGATCACAAAACCTCTATTTGATGGGTCCAGGTCACACATTTTTATTTATTGCTCCAGAACAGTAGAAGTTAGAGGCTTCATTCATTTTCTACGGGAACAATGCCATTCCACTGCAAATAATGTCTCTTTTGTGTACTTTTGTGAACCAGAAGCCCCGCAATCGTGATCACAAATATTGATCAACTATAGTCCTTCAGGATTTCAGCAGCAGCCCTAACTAATTATACTTGATATTTTTCTGTTGTTTAGAAGTCTACAATACATAAACCAATCCAATGCGAAGTCTATCCATGTCACCCCCTCCCCAAAAGAGAGAGAAAGAGCGAGCAAGCGTGCCAGGGGGAGAGGCACGTGTCGCAATTACCATGCTCCCAATAAAGTAATTATGCACTTGGATTGCATTGAAGACGCATTCAGTTGCTACAAGCAATTGTTTTGAGAAAAAAGAAATGGCCAAACGGCGAAAGAAGTGTAATAAATGATTATGGAGAGTGAGGATAGTGAAAATGGGTCTGAACATTCAGACGATGAAAAGTATCAGGACGGAATGAACCTATTTGTAAAATAGGGTAAGTGTAGCCTAAATGCTATTCTATAATGTTTATTATTATTTTGCATTGTTTTAGTGGAATTACTAGGTCTACATGATAACTTGATATAACGGCACGGTAGCCAGTGGTCAAATGTGCGCCTATGCTGTGATGTGTAGAGTGTCACTGTGGATATAACCATCCAAAGGAACACTGGACACATCCCTGTTCTAATCTCCACCTCTTCCAGGTATGGCACATGTAGGGAAGGCTGGTGGTGGGCTGTAGTGGTGGCTTTTGGAAGTACAATATGACAGAATAAGTTCAGTGACCCCATATGGGCATTTTCAATGATTTTCAGAATGTTTGAGAAAAAAATGGATGTGGACAAGAGTAAAAAAAAAATGCCAGGTTCATTTTATTATTTTTTAAATTCAAAACCATTCAACTTGTACTTATTCTGAACCCCTGGAAGTATCCAAATGTAATGTAAAACAGGTTACCTATTATATTTTACTATTTTATTTCAATTTATAACCAAAACATGTGCACTTACGTTTTTACATTTTTCTGACTGTTTCACATTATTACTCATAAGTTTCTCAAAAAATGTGTTTTCAATACATCCTCCATGTAGCTGAGGGTCTGCAGAATCCCAGAATATAAAGCAATTCCTTCTACTATAAAGGATGACCATTTTAGAAGCCAAAATGTCAAGGTAGTGACAGGCGGATTTTAAAACCCTAGCCCTTAGAGGTTTAAACTTGTAAGGAAAGTAGCCTTTTTTCGAATCCTTAAAACCCATAGCACGTGGCAAGGCCGCCAGCTTAATCGGTAGGAAACAATGACTATCAATGTATCTCTGATTGAATGTGCTGTCTGTAAAAATCATGAGCTTGCGACCATTAGCAATAAGTGTCGTGCCAATACCATTGTTAGCAAGGTACTGCATCAAGATGTAACCATCGAAACCTTTAGAGTTGTGTGCTATAAATGTGTAGTCAGTATATTTCGGTTGCCTAAACTTTTGGAAAAAAGCAGCGACACAACCATCTCTGGGCGAACACCACATCTCGTTATCAAAGCTTATTGCACACACAAAATTGGCAGTGTGTACACCGTTCACAGGATTGGCGATTGTCTCAAAATCATAAAATATGTAGCGCTCGCTGGGGTCCTCGGGTTTAGAGGGTTTTATGAAACACTGATGATTAATTTCAACAGTCAGATCCACGTTACAGTTGGGACACGTTAGCCGTGCACTTGTGCGCTTTATAATTGGTAATACTAACGTTGTAATGACGGCCGCAATCAACACAGTATTTCTTCTGGTCACACCTGCTAACTCAGCAACCCACAACTTTGTGGAGCTTCAAGCTTTTATGCTGTCTATAACAAAAGTCAGAATAACATATCCGCTTACAGTCCGGGCACTGCTTTGTGTTACGGGGTTGGGTATGACAATCTTGATGAAGACAGACACTACAGCTATGTTTACAGCCATGATCACCACGGGTGTTAAAACCTGTATAACACCACTCACAAACATATGACACACCCAGAAAACCCTTCAAATTCATGATATCATAGAAATTGTTATCGTGTAAGTACATAAAGACGGTTCTAGAGTGGGTGTCCTCGCTGTTTTGAAACTTGGTAAAGTGACCATCCCGTGTTCGATGAAAGACAACAATTTTACACCCTGTCATTTCTTCAAACTGAACAATATCTGTGAATGTCACACAATCATCTAACGCTAAACCAGCTCCCGTATGTAGCTCACCACCACTAACCAGGGCCTCAGCATGTGTACTGGGGGTTCAACATACCCATCAAACAACCGGAAAAACATGTAGAATCATTATTCACAACCACATATAAATGCCTTCTTTTTTTCTTGATAATCTGATCTATCAATATTGTTTGAGCTTTACGCCGTGGGGCACCACTCTTACGGTTGTTGACCATTTGTACCAGCTCTAGTGATTCATCAATCATAACCGTGGCATTACTGTGCATAACACTTTTAAGTAAATTACCAAATGTGTGTTCATTATATTCATCTGCTCTCATGGACACATGTACGGGGGATATCAGAGATTCACCAATCAACTCAATCTGCAGACGATCACCGGGCCCGCGTACAAAGCCTGAAGCTCTAACAATCAATGTATCCAAGCCTGCCATAATGTGTGCATAGAATGTGGCAAAATCACCAACCTCACCAGTATTTTGGAAATTTATCAACTGTCGTAATTCAACGTTGTCAAATGCATTACGTTGTATAACTCTAACATCGCCATCGTTGCAATGAGTTTGCATCAGAGAGCTCGGTGGAGAGTCAACTAGATCATCTGAAAAATGGGGGCTACTAATCTGTTAACAATCCCTTGCATCTGTGGATTAATGTCTGTATGGCTGTGTAACAAAATATTGGTCAGTTCATTTGTATTTTGGGGTGTGGTCTGTTGATTATGTGTAGATGTTGACGGTTGTTCCGTGTCTGGTCCGATGTTAGCAGACTTAACGTGTAAATAATGATCCACTAACAGGTTAAAATATTACTCTAACTCAAACATACATGTACATACATCAGTTTTGATAAGTTGACTGTAGATATGTATTACATTCAGCTTTCAAACATTTTGTAATGGGGTAACTGTGATCAAAAAACCCTGACGCAGTGCAGCCACAAGGTGGGGGGTCCATAACTGAACCCATTATGGTGATGTAGTCTACATCATCAGCGGGTCCTCACTCTGTTGGTTGATATACAGAGTACAAAGATTCAGCTGAATGCATATTGTGGTAATGTTAATAACATTTTAGTGCAACGCTAAAAAAATGTCTGTAAATAATTATACTTACACAAAAAGTATCTGTTCAGGATAAGTATAAGATCGCAACCGTGCAGTCCAATCAACACCATTGATAGTTACTTGGTCTGAAATAAAAACAATCTGGGGTAACAAGCGTATACAGGCATTTAAAGCTGATTAACAATAATGTGCCGACCAAGGTTTTTAAGGCCCAAAAATGTGTTTTACAAACAGGGCTGGGTTTTATTCTGCTCAACCTAAACCAGACATATAAAACAGACAATATGAAAGACAGATAAAAGCACATGGATTGCTCAATCGTAAAATTGATTTACACATTCTTAAAAAGTTCAAATGTTTTGTTTGTTAGTGTTTGTAACTGCAACACAATTCAAATCAACTATTTCAAATAAAATATCTTGTACTTACGTAAACGGCATACTCTGCGCTGGAAACAACAGCTGTCTTCTGTGGAAGCCGTGGATTTAATATTGTCTTTACCACTATCACTGCCGGGCGCCTCCCGCAGGTCACGCCTCTTAACTTTGTCAATGGATATAAGTCATCATTCTTCACGTTAGATCTATACCGCTTACAATGATTAAAATTGTGGATAAATCTTAACTAGTTAGTTCAGATAGTTGTTGACGTTTGACAACCAAATATATTGATACTTCCTGTCCGGTAAAAACGCTGTTAGTTATCGCGGCTCAGCCGTGACATCACGTCATTTAATTTTATCTATTAACGACAAACTCATCCGCTTACATATAAACGCTGGCTATTGTCACCATATCACAATTAATCTCTTCAACATTTAACAAACACATGTTCATAATACAGCAATCAAAAATCGGATTTCACAAGTTGCTTCAAGTCATTACGAGAACGCAGCACATCTTACACGGAAGACCTAGCATCCGCCCACACTAACACAGACAGGTATTCTCAAACTTGCAAATACTACAGTTTGTAACCATCGTTGCCTGTTAAACATTTCTACCAATGTGAAGAAAACAATCTCGCATTAATCCCCGTTGTACAATTCAATAAGACACCTTACAAAAGTTTTGTTTACCTGAAATAACATCTTGACCTGTCAACGAATCACCGTTGTTCATGCAAATTTATACTCAACCTTCCGGGTAACATTGTAACGTTTTGCCATATAATGCAACTTAAAAGTTAATGCTGACTTAAAACACCCATTTTTATTTAAAAAATCATCATTGCTCATACATACACATGTACCAAAATCATTGTTTTTATTTTTAACAATATTTTAAACCCAACCACTATACAATCAACCTAGTCATAATGTGTGGTCGACCCAGGCATTGTTTGTACCTTCAAAATAACAGCATTGCTTATGCGATGTTTGTTTACCGTAGTACTTTGGTGGACTACAAACCTTGTGTGAAACACGGGATGTTTTTCAACCTGCATGTAAAATGAAAAATGGGCCGAAACTCTCCAAAATCGTAAGTTAAAAAACACCATGCTACATGCACATTGTAAAACATGGAAGGTTAACACCCATCGGTTGTAGGACATCTGTTGTAGCACTTATCGGAACATAACATGCCGGGGGTTATAGCATTGCTGAACCCTGGCGTCCTTTTGTTAAACACCAAACATCTTGCACCGTTACAGGTGGATGCACCAGAAATGCTGGCTGAATGGAAACAAGTAGGGAAACAGTTAGAATAATTCTACAGTTGTTAGATGAAGAAGGTGTTGATTTGAGAGCAAGAAATGCTGCACAGACGGATATTTCACAGTCGTGGACCAAATTTTGTGTGGCATATTCACGGATATGACAAGTTGAAGCCATATGGGATAGCAATAAGCAATGCTGGAACGATCAAATATGTGATGGAATACTTTTTATACATAACTAACTTCAATCAAGTAAAGCAATGTAAGATGAGTGAACATTACACTTAACCCAGTAATGCATCTGAGACCCATGACAACCAGAAGTCAAATAGTGCAATCAATTTGTAGATTTCATAAATAGCAGGGACATTTTCATGTCCTTTCATTTCACTAGAATACATGAAATACTGCCCTTTCAATTTTATATGAACCTTCAGCAGAATATTTAGAAACAATTGTTAGAAGTATTCAAATGTCATAAAAAAATAAAGCAGAACTAAATAAAACAAATGAACACAGACTTTTTGTGGATCTTTTAAACATACACATGGCCATATGCTGGAATATGAACTTTAATCAATTGTGAGTGAAATGTGACCTTTAATCTAATGTGTATGTCGGTCGGGGAATCTGACCGACCGACCCTTGTTAAATAGCGTAGTGGTTAGAGATGCGGGCTGCCATGCAGGGGACCGGTGTTCGAGCCTCGCCACAGTCAAAACAAATTATGCATTAGGATTTCTTCAGGATAGACAAAACCTTTGCTGGCTATAACCTTCAGTAACTACGTTATAGTAAGCCTTGTACGGTTATATGGTGACTATTTCTGGTGGATTTTCAAAGTACCCATCCGTGCATGCTTTTTGTGGTAATATAGACCACAACCCCTTTTGCAGTAAAAGAGAAAGGGTTTCTACGATTTTTTTGTCTTTTCACTTGACGAAAAAGTCAGTTATCGTCACCTATATTGATAGTTATTGAATCAATGTCATTCAGGAATGAAAGAAATACAAACATTGTTGTGCCATGAAATAGCTTTGGCAGTGTAAAGTCTTTTTCATTTCTTTTTTTTTCAATTATGACTATTCCAAGTAGTAAGTTAGTAGATACTAGTAAGCCTACTACTGGCTAATACGCTGTTAAAATGGCCAGTGGCAAAAGCCATACAGATCATAGATGCTATTTGTGGTGGGAGTAAACTTAATAAGAAACATTAGTCAGTTTAACACAATGCTTCATGGTGTCTAGCTAAATATTCAACTTGGTGTGATGTTAATGCATGACAAAGTGATCTCATGTCGAGACACTATACTGACACTTAGCACATGTATAGTTTAGTGGTGTAGTGGTTAAAGATACAGTCTGCCACATAGGAGACCCTGGTTTGAATCCAGTGAGGGCAACAACATTCATCCCTTCTAATCGCAGGATGACTGAACTGGGCTTGCCTCGTTCATTTTCTTGTTTATGTACACTACCGTTCAAAAGTTTGGGGTCACTTAGAAATTTACTTGATGTTGAATGAAAAAACTTTTTTTGTCCATTAATATAACATCAAATTGATCAGAAATAAAGTGTAGACATTCTATATGTTGAAATGACTGTTGTAGCTGGAAACTGATGATTTTCAATGGAATATCTACATAGGCGTAAAGAGGCCCATTCTCAGCAACCATGACTCATGTATTCCAATGGCACGTTGTTTGCAAATCCAAGTTTATCATTTTAAAAATCTAATTGATCATTAGAAAACCCTTTGGCAATTGTGTTAGCATTGCAGAAAAATGTTGTGCAGATAAAGAAGCAATAAAACTGGCCTTTAGACTAGTTCACTATCTTCAGCATCATCATTTGTGGGTTTGATCGCAGGCTCAAAATGTCCAGAAACAAAGAACTTTCTTCTGAAACTCATCAGTCAGTTCTTGTTCTGAGAAATTAAGGCTATTCCATGTGAGAAATTGCCAAGAAACGGAAGATCTCATACAATGATGTGCAGTACTCCCTTCACAGAACTGTGCAAACTGGCTCTAACCAGAATAGAAGGAAGAGTGGGAGGCCTGGTGCGCAACTGAACAAGAGGACAAATACATTAGAGAGTCTAGTTTGAGAAACAGACACCTCAAAGGTCCTCATCTGGCAGCTTGATTAAATAGCACCTGCAAAACACCAGTCTCAAAATCAACAGTGAAGAGGCAACTCCAGGATGCTGGCCCTCTAGGCAGAGGTCTTCTTCTGTTTAGTATCTGTGTTATTTTGCCCATCTTAATCTTTTCTTTTTTTTAGCCAGTCTGATATATGCCTTTTTCTTCGCATACACCTCTGCGCAAAAGCTGTTAAAGAGACCTTGGTCTTTGTTCATTTCTCTGTATAAATAAAGGTTAAATAACATAAATAACAGCACAGACCCTTGCCACTTAAAACTCTCTAATCCTGCTGCCACCTCACTCCGGTTGTTAGTACACCAGCGAGGTGGAGCGTTGGATAGGAAGAGGAGCTGCGGTGCCACGTGGAGCCGACGTCACAGTACTAGGGAGATTTTCTTAGCCAATGTGCATCAATTTCTTGTTGCTTACCCTTTGTGGTTTTATCCTGGGTGCCGATGTAAAAAGGGCTTTATAAAATACATTAGATCTTTCTGCACATGAGAGGATTGGGCACAAATGCTCTATCAAGTTATTAACATTCCAGCTTTAAATACATTGGGAGATTCTCTCCATGATAAACTCAGACAGGCTTTCCTCAAAATTTGTCTAAACCATTCAGCCTCCACAGGCACTCCAAATACTACTCCCTTTAGTACTTTGTTAAACAAGTTGTAACTTCCCACTTTTTCTTTCGCCAGTTGACATAAGTCCAATGATCTCAACTTCTGTTCTGCCAAGGTGCAAGAAATCCAAAGAAAACCACTCCTGGTTCTAATTAAAAAATACATCTGCTTCTGCCATCATGACGTCTTTCACAACACCCTCTCTAGCCATACAGACCATGGAAGATGTGAAAAATTAATATGATATGGCAGACAAACCAAGCACCAAAATATACACCAATCAGCCATAACATTATGACCACCTGCCTAATATTGTGTAGGTCCCCCTTTTGCCACCAAAACAGCCCTGACCTGTCGAGACATGGACTCCACTAGACCTCTGAAGGTGTGCTGTGGTATCTGGCACCAAGACATTAGCAGCAGATCCTTTAAGTCCTATAAGTTGCGGGGTGGGGCCTCCATGGATCAGACCTATTTGTCCAGCACATCCCACAGATGCTTGACTGGATTGAGATCTGGGGAATTTGGAGGCCAAGTCAACACCATTAACTTGTTGTGTTCCTCAAACCATTCCTGAACAATTTTTGCTTTGTGGCAGGGCGCATTATCCTGCTGAAAGAAGCCAATGCCATCAGGGAATACCTTTGCCATGAAAGAGTACACATGGTCTGCAACAATGCTCAGGTAGGTGGTACGTGTCAAAGTAACATCCACATGAATGGCAGGACCCAAGGTTTCCCAGCAGAACATTGCCTAAAGCATCACACTGCCTCCGCCAGCTTGCCTTCTTCCCATTGTGCATCCTTGTGCCATGTGTTCTCCAGGTAAGCAACGCACACGCACCCGGCCATCCATGTGATGTAAAAGAAAATCTGATTAATCAGACTAGGCCACCTTCTTCCATTGTTCCGTGGTCCAGTTCTGATGCTCACGTGCCCATTGTAGGCGCTGTCGGTAGTGGACAGGGGTCAGCATGGGCACCTTGACTGGTCTGCGGCCACGCAGCCCCATACGCAACAAGATGCGATGCACTGTGTTCTGACACCTTTCTATTAGTATCAGCATTAACTTTTTCAGCAATTTGAGCTACAGTAGTTCGTCTGTTGGATCGGACCACCCTGGCAAGCCTTCGCTCTCCACGTGCATCAATGAGCCTTGGCCGCCCATGACCTTGTCGCCAGTTCACCGCTTTTCCTTCCTTGGACCACTTTTGATAGGTACTGACCACTGCAGACCGGGAACACCTCACAAGGGCTGCAGTTTTGGAGATGATCTGACACAGTCACCTAGCCATCACAATTTGGCCCTTGTAAAAGTCGCTCAGATCCTTACGCTTGCCCATTTTTCCTGCTTCTAATACATCAACTTTTGAGGACAGAATGTTCACTTGCTGCCTAATATATTCCACCCACTGACAGGTGCCATGATAACGAAATTATCACTGCTATTCACTTCACCTGTCAGAATCAGGATTTTGAAATTATGCAGAGGGCTGCATTTGTTTTGTAATTTGTTAATCATAAATGATTTGCAGGCCAGAAAGGTCCATTATAATGTCTAAATAATTTAAATTCAGATTCAAAACTTTCCATTTCATATAGTGGTTGAAATAATGTTTGTGTACCCAGTTGTCAAGGGAGAGAGTAATTCAATTATTTATTACAGCATTTGATAGTCTATTGTTCATGATGTTACAGACTCTGTCTTCATAGTCGGTCTTACAAACTCAATCTCAACTCGCTCAATCTCAAAGAAACTTCCAGTTGTAGTCTACTTATAGACATCCCAACCAGAATACAGATCCCATTACTGTAAACCCATTGGCTAATTACTGTCACGCTTTGAATGAACGTGACTTCCTGTGTACAGATAAACAGATGTTCACTCCCCCTATCAAACATTTAAACAAAAACATTGCATGTCTGAAACATTAAAAGTACAATTCAATTCTGAATGAAAAGAAAAGGCCCATACATTTATGTTACAAATGAATAAGACAAAACAGCAAAAAGTAGTAAGTGACCAATGAGGTCTTATTGTTCCTCAAATGAAAATAAATGTAAACAAGACAAAATCGACACACCGCACTCTGACAAATAACCCAATGTATGACAGTCATCAATCCCTCCCCCACCTCAGATTAAAAGGGTCAAGAAACATATTGACATCAGCAGGCTACTATCAGTGTTAACGGTGTTCAGCAGAAAATCAGACTCAACATAACATCATGATTAAACATTCCCCCAAAGTCCATTGAACAATCAACCCCCCCTTCCGTATCTTGATCCATGCTACAATATACAAAAGACTCATGCATATGCTGTTGTACCTGGGAAAGATTCTAACTTTTAAATAGGGAAAAATGTGATCTTTAATAGGGAAAAATTCTACCATCAATAGGGAAGGATTCATTATCCAAACATAGCATTGCCATAGTTTCCAATCAAGTGTCCTATAATTGTTGTCTTCAGTCTTCTCTGTCTTGGATCAGTAATGTAAAGTTATTGCAGGCAGCGTGATGTGGTCCCAGCAAATTGCCTGATTGTCCTAACAAGTCAGTGTAGGTGTGTAGTGGAATAGTGAGTTTCCAACACTTCACTAATTCAAGATTAACACCACAACAGTGTCTTCCACTGTGTTGGGACCATGTGACCTGTCCAGTCAACTGGCCCGTGGTACTCTGACCTGTAGTATGTGGAGTCCTTCAGGACATGAACATGTTGCGGTTACTCACACACTCATCTGTCTGTGTCCAGTTGGTAATATGATGCATCATCAGAAAAGGGGTTGTGATGTCCCGATCTGTTGAAAGTATAACTGCAAACAACGATTAGTGTGGTTCAACAGTCCAAACTACCATCCACTGGGTATTGTTCCGCCAACTCCCAACAATGAAGACAATAGATCAGTCCTGAAAACTTGTGGATCTCAAAAGTTCCATCATAAGCTTACCCCTTATTAAGGCAAGTTTTCATAATAGTCTATGTCAAATTTACTTTTCCATCTAGAACTGACTTGGTTGATGTTTGATTCCTTGTGCTATATACATGCCCGATAGCAACTAGCAGTGGAATAAGATTTCAGATGTGACTTTGCTTAGCCAAATCAAAAATAGTTAGAACTATTCTAGTGAACCATTAAATTGTTAGACCTTACATCAAACAAAACAATTTCCATACAAACAAATTAAAAACAAATCCTGTGAATGGAAGAGGTGATAACAGATAACAGATGCCAATGCTCCATTATAACTATGTGTAACCGGCCTGGCCTCAGTACCGGTTACCTGCGTTGTGTCTAACGTGTGAAGCAGACCACTGGAGACTCGGGCTTTGGCACAGGACATTTATTGTGCTCTCGGCCAGATCCAACATCGTCTGTTCAGTGTTTTAGAAAAGAGAAAATCACAGCGTTGGTCATATGCCCTTAACACACGCCGCTCTCGGCCAGATCCAACATCGTCTGAGAAATAATTTCATTTCTCAATAAAATAAAATCCCAACATATAAAACAATAAATGCAAAAATACAACATACAAATGTAAAAATACTTTTGTAATATTTAGCCTATATAAAACTGCTCTCAGACTAACACTTTAACTGCAACCTCACAGCATTACAAAATACACATTTTAAATCACAATAAGTCCTGTGCAAATAACATACCTGTTCAGTGTTTTAGAAAAGAGAAAATCACAGCGTTGGCCATATGCCCTCAACACACGCCTAACAACATAAAGAAAAAGATATATATACTTATACGGGCGCAGTGCGGAACACAAAATGGCGAATACCAACGCAAATACATGTGAAAACATAGCATGTAAGCTAGCTCACTAAAACACTCAGAACTAAATAATAAACAAAAATACACGGAAGAGAATGAATCAGTCCAACTGCTAAAAATCTATACTAACAACAATCAGCCTGTTTAATCAGCCTGTTTAAACACACACTGAACATCGTATTTTATACATCTGTCTCGCGCTACACAAAGTACCTACCGCTCTCGGCCAGATCCAACATCGTCTGACGAAAGCCGGGAAAATAAACAGTACGTACACAAAACGACCAGCAGGGGGCGCATTACCCATGCAAACTACATACCCAGTCCCTTCATTGAATGAGGAGCAAATAAACAAAAATTAATGCACAGTAAAATGAGGGATATTTGGTGGAATACAAACACTTTTCCATACCTGCTACATATGCAAACAGAAAAAAAACAAATTTTTCATGTAACTCCTTATAGGTAACAATTTCATTCACTTTGAGCCCTAAGCTCAACTCTTTCCAATCATAATCAATTATCATATCAAACATTCCCCCCTGCTTTCACTTCATTAAGTCAATGAAAAGCGACACCATGAGTGAAAGCAGAACAATGACAAATACAGCTACAGGAGGCGCCATCCTGAACCCACACTGGCCATCATTACAGGATGGACATGAAAAATAGAGAATTGGTAATAGGGATGGATATAGAATCCATTCGATAAGGAGTTGCTTACTGTATATTCATCAAAAAACAAAGTGGAAATGTTAAAAACACAAACATTCACTAACACAAAGACATCAATGTGCAATGCGGTGGCTTGTGTGAAGAAATTATAAACCATATAACCTATTGACAAATTTGTCGTATATACAGTACAGTTGTGCTCCAAAGTTTGCATATCCTTGAAGAATTAATGGTAATATATGTACCATTTGTAAAGAAAACATGACTGAGCAGGCAAAACACGTCTTCTATTTCTTATGGGACTCACATTTAACTGTAGGTCATAACAGAATGGCACAATCATAAAACATGGCAACAAAGAAAAAAATGAACTGACCCCTGTTCAAAAGTCTGCATACCCTTAATTCTTAATACTGTGTATTGCCCCCTTTAGCATCAATGACAGCATGCAGTCTTTTGTAATAGTTGTCTATGAGGCCCCGAATTCTTGCAGGTGGTATAGCTGCCCATTCGTCTTGGCAAAATGCCTCCAGGTAATGCAGAGTCTTTGGTCGTCTTGCATGAACTGCACGTTTGAGATCTCCCAGAGTGGCTCGATGATATTAAGGTCAGGAGACTGTGATGGCCCCTCCAGAACCTTCACCTTTTTCTGCTGTAACCACTGGGGGGTCAACTTGGCCTTGTGCGTAGGGTCATTGTCGTGCTGGAAAGTCCAAGAGCGTCCCATGCGCAGCTTTCGTGCAGAAGAATGCAAAGCGTCAGCCAGTATTTTCTGATAACATGCTGCATTCATCTTGCCATCAATTTTCACAAGATTCCCCGGTGCCTTTAAGAGCTCACACCCCCCCAAAACACCAGTGAGCCACCACCATGCTTCACAGTGGGGATGGTATTCTGTTCGCTATAGGCCATGTTGACCCCTCTCCAAACATAGCGCTTATGGTTGTGACTATAAAGCTCTATTTTGGTCTCGTCACTCCAAATTACAGTGTGCCAGAAGCTGTGAGGCGTGTCAAGGTGTTGTTGGGCATATTGTAACCAGACTTTTTTGTGGCATGGACGCAGTAAAGGCTTCTTTCTGGCAACTCAACCCTGCAGCACAGTTTTGTTCAAGTATCATCGTATTGTGCTCCTTGAAACAACCACACCGTCTTGTTCCAGAACAGCCTGTATTTCTGTGGGTTTTTCTTTGTATCCTGAACAGTTCTTCTGGCAGTTGTGACTGAAATCTTTCTTGATCTACCTGACCTTGGCTTGGTATCAAGAGATCCCCGAATTTTCCACTTCTTAATAAATGATTGAACAGTACTGACTGGCATTTGCAAGGCTTTGGATATCTTTTTATATCCTTTTCCATCTTTATAAAGTTCCATTGCCTTGTTACGCAGGTCTTTTGACAGTTATTTTCTGCTCCCCATGGCTCAGTATCTAGCCTTCTCAGTGCATCCATGTGAGACCTAACGATCTCCTTGACTATTTATACACAGACAATAATTGCAATTTAAAAAGCCACAGGTGTGGGAAATTCACCTTTATTTGCCATTTTCACCTGTGTGTGTCACCTTGTGTGTCTGTAACAAGGCCAAACATTCAAGGGTATGCAAACTTTTGATCCATTTGGGTGATTTATGTTATCATTATGATTTAAAAAGGAGCCAAATAACTATGTGATAATAAATGGCTTCAAATGATCACTATCCTTAAATAAAAGACCGTTTTTTTTGCATGATCAGTCATAAAATCAATGCCAACATGTCACAATTTCTGCTAGGGTATGCAAACTTATGAGCACAACTGTAGCTAAACAGCTCTCAAATTTGACTTTACGTCAGTACCTTCCCACAGGTCTGCAAAATTGGCTATAATGCATTTATAAAAATCCTGTAGTTTCTTGGCATATGCCTGACAGAACAATCGGTTTGCCCACTAGAGGATAAGCTACACAACTAAATTGTAGGAGAGGAAAAACTCCAGCCCATGTTCCAGTGGTTTACCTGCTGCAACCACCAGGGCGATTGTATTAGCATATCTACAGCACCCAAATTTGGCATTTTCACAGGCAATGGCCAAACTACCTCGTGACAAAAAATGTTTTGATTAACCTTCTAAATTTTAAGGAATTCATAAACTCTGATCCATTTCTATTCCAAATAGTGGCGGTCAGCCAAATCCTAAATCATAACTTTTATGCATATTTTGACCATGTCTGTGGTTCTGTTGACATTAAGATTGTTCCATCATCAACAATGGGGATGACTTTAGGTCTCTACCCTCACTTCAATTGGTTTCAATATGATAAATTTCAATGTTAAAGCTATTGAGAGGAAAATATATTTAGTTTTCACTTAATGTTTGATCATCCCAAAACTGAATGTGCTTGTGTTGGTGAAATTATCACACATGAGACCAGTCTGAACACTCAAATTTTACTCTTAGTAATAGCTACCCTGATTTAATGGGAAACAATGGTAGGGGTCATCCCAGGGGGTCTTCCCCCTTCCCGGAGCCCTTAGCTTCACCCATTTATGGTGAGCCATTAAAACGGCCAAATGCTTTGTTTAATGTATAAGAAATTTAATGTTCTTATACATTAAAATTTAATGTTCATTTAATGTTTAGGTATGATACATTTTTGGAAATAAACAATTAAGAACTCTTAACCAATGATTATGAAAGCTCACGTCAGCTCCTCATATCGTCCATGATTCCGGGGTCCCATGACAGAGACTCCATCTTGTGACTGCTGTCGGTTGGCCAGGTGGTCAAACAAAATTAATCTTCGTCTATTTTGATTGCCTCTTTTGTCTCCTTTCCCGCCTCACGACTGTTGTCCTTTCTCGGCCATTTTGTTTCCTTTGTTCCAACTTCGTCTGTACCCATTCACGGCTTCCTCAGAATCCATATTGTTTAGCCAGAAAACTTTATTTTTCTTTCTGTCTATTTCAATTCCAGGCATCGTTGTTAATGATCCTTTTCGTTCCTGATGGTGTCCTATTTGCACCATGTTATTTAAACATGAACACATCATGTGCGTCAGTGGCTGCAGTCCTCCTTCTGTTGTATTTGTACAACTGGACGGCATTATATTTTACTTGTACAAGCCACTGTATGATCGCCGAAAACCCAATATCGCATTATGATCTCGCATGAATAACAATGTTAAGCTTCTGCACACTATTCAACTAGTGCGGACTCTCTCATTATAGCCCGAAGAGAGGTTCACCAACGTAATTACTTTACGTAGCCTAGACACAGGAGTTTCTAGATCTTAAGTCGTACAAATAACAATGTAGCTTCTACACACCGGTCTACGCCCTACTCAACTAGAGGGGACTTTCTGTATCCACACAGAAAGGTTCCACACAATAAAAATCGTGGCCTAGTCAGGGGAATTAACTAGGGCTTGTTCGACTTACAAACGCTTTTGCAATCTTGACAGTTTGTTATATGGTGTAACTTTATGACTCACTGTTCATCTGTATCCAAAACTCCTTTGGTTAGCCAATTAGCAAGTTAGCTCAGAAGTTCTGTTGAAACAGTAGATCTTCATTAGAATTAATAAGATTATCCATCCTGGTCACGGCACCATGCTTTTAGAAATCAGCCACTTTGTATAGTGGTTTGAAATAATGATTGCGTACCCGGTTGTCAGAGTAATTCAAGGGACAGAGTAATTCAATTTTTTATTGCAGCATTTGATAGTCTATTGTTCATGATGTTACAGACTCGGTCTTCATACTCGGTCTTGCAAACTCAATCTCATCTCACTCAATCTCAAAGAAACTTCCTGTTGTCCTCTACTTATAGACATCCCAACCAGAATACACATCCCATTACTGTAAGCCCATTGGCTAATTACTGTCGCGCTTTGAATGAACGTGACTTCCTGTGTACAGATAAACAGATGTTCTGTTGTAAACTAAACATACACTTCCACATTACCTACCGCGGGCCGGATGGAATTGCCTTGCCGGGCGGATTGGGCCCACGGGCCTTAGTTTGCCCACCCCTGCTCTATAAGAAATGTGCTAAAGGCCATCTATTACAGTCTAAATGTAATTTTAATGGCACAAGTCTTGACTGGAAAAATTCTCATCATTCATGAATAACTTAAAATAAATATAACTTAAATATACATTAACCTCTTCAATTAAATAAATGACCATAATCATTGATAGAATGATATAACAAATGAATAAAATCAGCAGCAGATTTTTGAGCTAACATACCATCTAGAAAATAAGCTGTCACTGTCATTTATACAGACTGTGTCACTCAGTGCTTCTAACTGTCCAGCCTCCAATACAGACTATAGGCTGTTTTTGTTTCATATAATGACCATTATGTGGAAAAATATTTAGTGTTTGAATTCTTATCATTGAAAAGGATTTAATCATTTTTCTTTTTTATATAATAATAAAAAAAACCTCCCACGGAGCCCCTGCAATTATGCCAGGTGACATGTTTAACACAATGCTGCTCACCTCTTTCAGTTGGGAGTAAGCTGGTTTAGGGATATGGGGATGGGCAGACAGGGCTCCTGAGCCTGAAGGTGGACCTGTTGGGCCTGGCACCAGGCAGGGGCAGGGACAAATGATTTACTATCAATAGCTTGCTAAAGTTTGCCAGCATTGATTAAATGTCGGCTATAAGCGGAATGAAATGTAAACACTCAGAATATTCTGTGAAAATATTAAGTAAAAAATGTTAGGGGAGCAAAAGTAGCCTATTTCACTATGGACTAAGCTAACAAGTTGATTTCCACCACTCACGGACTACACCCACCTTCCTTTTTGAAAAACTGGGTAAAATACTGTTGCCTTCTGTTTTCTCTCTCCTGTCTTCCTTTTCTTTCTTTTTGTTTTAGGAAACCAGATTTTTCTTTAGTAAGCTGAGACATCATTGATGCCCCACCTGCACTCGTCACTCTCAATTCAGTGCTAGCAAGTACCGTTCCAGCCCGGTTTAGGGACTGGACCAAACCATTTCATGTGTGGTGGGGTGCGCAACGTGCAATACAGAGGCTCTCTGGATGTTTACTTTTTGCCAAAAACAAGAAAAGAAAATAGGATAGGTGGATAGGTTAATAATTTAATGTCTATTTTCTTTTACCTAATGTTCTAATACATTTTTAGGGCCCCTGTCAGTCACAAGCCCTTAGAATCGTACTAAATTCCCCATACGGCGCCCCTGCTCACAGTGCACATATGCATTCATTGTCATGCACATAGATACAACTACACACACACACACACATTTTAGGATTTTTTTATCCTTGGCGGCGCACAAAAAATATGCGCCGCCAAAAAACTTATTCTCTTTAAAAACCATATTGTCCCTAGTCTCGCAAGGCCACACCTCCAATCTCGTCTGGCCTCCTTGGAGGTCTGGAAACCTGCCTATTAAAAATCTCAGCGGCAAGATTTCTATTGGATGATAGTTTTCAAAACCTCCACTCACAGGATTGTTGAAGACGGGGTTAGTGTGGTTTCACAATTTCTTCCAACTGGATAGAAAACATTTCTTGAAAGTTTTTAGTTCCTACCTAGGTTGCAATATATCAGAAAAGAAGCAAAGATAGAGGAAAAACTTAATTCTGTTTTGTAAGAACTGTGCTGTATTCATACGATCGAGTCAATAAAGCCATTACAACTTCTCTGCTTAAATGCTGTTTAAGCAGAGAAAAATAGTTGTTTTGGCATGCCTACCTACAGGCTATCATAAAAGCTTAACTTATCAAGCATGGCCGACAGTCTGCAATTTATTGAAATGAAAACGGACAGGTTAATGATACTAGTGATTACTCTGATTTCAATAATCGAGGATCTGGTTCGTGTCCTGAACGCAAAAGTCGCAGCAGCATACGCAGGTCAAAACGAGACGGAGGAAAAGAAAACTCGCTTTAGAAAACCCACCATTCAGTGTTACCGTACCTATTATATCTTCTAATGTGATTGTGTAGTCTGGTCGCAATAACGATGATTTACCTAGGAAAAGGTTATGTTTGTTTCTCAAAGCCTGATATGGTTCACCACAAATGCGAAATATTGTCAGGTCCTGGCTGGGGTGCCTGGAGGACACAGTCAGGGCCTGGCTGCAGAGGTGTCTCTTGGCATCTCTGCACTTATGTTTTATTATCCTCAATCAGAGGCAGCTGCTCCCTATTGCCTCTGATTGCCTCTAGTTCTGGTTTCATTTGTCGGTTATTGTTTGTAATTAGCGTTGTGTTTTGCTACTCTTCAGTTCATGGTCGTACTCCCCTTTTATTGTTTTCTTTGTTGTGTTGGCAAGAAGGAAATTAAAAGGATGTTCCCTAACTCTGCGCCTCATGTCCTGCCTACCAAACACCATGACAGAATGACCGACCCAACCAGCACCGAGGATCCTGAGCCACAAAGTAGGCGGTGACGCCGGTGGACACCACGTTGGGGTGGAGACACCTTATACGATCTTTGGGGGGCTATGGGGGCCTTCGGGGGGGTGGGATGTGGAGCCCCTGCCGCCTCACCCGTGGGGGCTCTGGAGAGAGCCCCTGCACCTTTGGGAGGAGGACGGAGAGCCTCTTCCGCCTTCCACACTCAGGGAGCAGGTACCACTTACGCCGGCACCACGCAGCAGGGCTCCTACACCAGTCCCCAGCCCGGAGCCCGTGTAATGGTCCCCCACACCAGAACTCCAGTGCCGGTCCTCCACACCAAAACTCCAGTGCCGGTCCCCCACACCAGAACTCCAGTGGCGGTCTCCCGCACCAAAACTCCAGTGCCGGTCCCCTGCCCTGAGTCTCCAGTGCCACCCTTGGAGGGGTAGGACGATGAGCCACTACCGCCTCGGGAGCGGCGGGCTGATGAGCCCCTCCCGTCGCCACCTCCCACCTCTGCTCCGGTGCCCCATCCTGCTTCGGGGGTGGAGCCTCCCTCTGCTCTGGTGCCCCGTTCTGCCTCGGGGGCGGAGCTTCCTATCGTTCCGACACCCCGTCCTGCCTCGGGGGCGCCCCGTCCTGATTTGGAAGTGAAGCTTCCTCTTGCTCCGGCGCCCCGTACGGATTTTGGGGGCGGAGCGTCCCCCTACTCTAGCACCCCATACTGATTTGGGGGCGGAGCGTCCTCCAGCTCCCCGGCACCTCCAGTTCCTCCTGCGCTTCCTGCTCCTCGGACTCCTCTTGCTCCGGCGCCTCGCGCTGATTCGGGGGCGGAGCATCCTCCAGCTCCCCGGAGCCTCCAGTTCCTCCGGCACTTCCTGGTCCTCGGACTCCTCTTGCTCCGGCACTCGCACTGATTCAGGGGCAGAGCCTCCACCAGTCCCGGTGCTGCATCCTGAACTCCAGTGCCGGTCCCCCACACCAGAACTCCAGTGCCGGTCCCCTGCCCTGAGTCTCCAGTGCCACCCTTGGAGGGGTGGGACGATGAGCCACAACCGCCTCGGGAGTGGCGGGCTGATGAGCCCCTCCCGTCGCCACCTCCCACCTCTGATCCGGCGCCCCATCCTGCTTCGGGGGTGGAGCCTCCCTCTGCTCTGGCGCCCAGTCCTGCCTCGGGGGCGCCCAGTCCTGATTCGGAAGTGAAGCTTCCTCTTGCTCCGGCGCCTCGCGCTGATTCGGGGGCGGAGCATCCCCCTACTCTAGCACCCCATACTGATTTGGGGCGCTAGACCTCTCTCTGGGTCTAAAATGGTGCTGATTGTGTTATACCAACAAAATTAGCTCTTTGCTTACAGCCTGCTTTGGCTGTGGAAACTTTTGCCTCACTAAACATACTATTTAGCTAAACTTATTTTTTATACAGACCACAAATAGACCAGGTACACACCTTAATGAATTCATACATCAGGCAAAAACAGCTCAGAACTATAAAAAGCTATGTTTTGTTGCTCTTCTTCCTCGAAAACATCAGTTTCCATAAACGTTAGAGACCAACCCCACCCCCTTCATAGCAGAGACGACCAGGTTTTGAGTGACAGGTTTAATGGTGGATCACACCCTCTGTGTCATAATTGGCTAGTCATGGGTTGGTCCCACATTCTCCACCCATCCAAGGACTGACAGCAAAAGGGGGAAAATGGCTGTCAAGTACTATGCGAACAGAACAGACGGGAGTGAGAGCAAGATTGGGAGATGGAGATAAAAAGAGGTAGCGTGAGAGATTGTGGAAAGAAGAGAGAGCTGGAGAGACAATGAGAAGCAGAGAAATAGGAAGAGACAGAAGATTTGAATGGGGAAAGTGTAGTGGAGACAGAGAGTGAAGAAAAAGATTCAGACCGATAGGGTGAAAACGAGACTAGAGGGCATATTAAAGGCAGATGAAGACTTGCAGTACCACAAGGAACAATAAAAGAAAGATTGGTAAATGCAAAAAACTGTCAGAGTCACTCAGCTTCCCTCGAGGGGGATGGACAGACCCCGGCCATCTAGAAAGTGAGCAAAGGATTCTGGGGGATAAGATCAATAAGATGATCTGTCAATCATGTGATGATGGAACTTGAGGCATTCATCACTCACCCATGCACACAAGCACAGTGTGTGAGGAAGACAGCATGCACTCACAATGTTCCCATTGAAAAACACACGTAAATAGATAAGAACGCACACAGACAAGGCGGAATCAGCGTCATGCAGTCTTTTCAATGTTGAATTAACATCAGTATGTTCCTTTTGTGCATAAAGATTACATGCAACCGAGAAATAATATTGAGTTTCATTTTATTTTTATTTCCTTCTGGAATTTATAGATGCAGTCTGCAATTACTGGCCACTGGTTTTAAAAGTGCCTCTGAAGAAAACATTCTATTTCATATATTTGTGTCCCTTGGGCTGCAACCAGCTGCAGCTCAGCATTAAATAGTACCCGCAAAACACCAGTCTCAATGTCAACAGTGAAGAGGCGACTCCTTCTTGGCAATATCTCACATGGAATAGCCTTAATTTCTCAGGACAAGAATAGACTTTCAGAAGAAAGTTGTTTGTTTCTGGCCATTTTTAGCCTGTAATCGAACACACAATTGCTGATGCTTCAGATACTCAACTAGTCTAAAAAAGGCAAGTTTTATTGCTCTTTTAATCAGCACAAAAGTTTTAAGCTGTACTAACATAATTGCAAAAGGGTTTTCTAATTATCACATAGCCTTTCAAAATGATAAACTTGGATTAGCAAACACAGTGTGCCACTGGAACACAGGAGTGATGGTTGCTGATAATGGGCCTCTGTACACCTAGGTACATATTCCATAAAAAATCAGCCATTTCCAGCTAAAATAATCATTTACAATATTAACAATGTATACACTGTATTTCTGATCAATTTGATGTTATTTTATGGCGCTTTTCCACTGCATGGTACCGGCTTGTCTCTACTCGCCTCGCCTCTACCCGCTTTGGGAGCTTTTCCATTGCATGATACCAGCTCGACTCGAGTACTAAGTAAATTTTAGTGCTGTAAAATCAAGTAAAACTCACTTGACAGTATCAAGTAAAATGTACTTAACACTAAAGTTAACATTCATGAAGATATTAAGTAAATGTTAGTTAATTAATTTGATCCTACAGTATACACAGTGTATCCCCGGAGGCATACAGAAGGGTATATAACATGACAAAAGCAACAATAGATGAGGTTAACCTGACAGAGCTAAGTTGTATTGAAATAATAAAATGTCATGTAATATTTGTAAAATTAGCATATTTGTATATGCTAATATTTGTAATATTTGTAAAATTTACAACCAATGCCAAATATTATACTGTATCAAATTTAAAACAATCATCGATTTGTTAGTAAATATCGCAAAGATTTGTTTGTGAAAATATGACCTTGCCCTTAAAGAAAAATTCACAGCATCCAGCAGAGATCTGGAATGGTGCTTTTCAAATATTCAATTAAAACCTTATAGCCATCTGAAACAGTGCAATTGCAACATTCAAACCATCACTCTGGACTACTGCGCTTTATGTATACCAGTAAAACCTTAATGCATTAAAACATTTTGATCAACAGCTAAAGGTGTTAATAGTTCTAGACAAAGAATAAAATGTCAACTTTTCTTTACCCTTTGTCTGTAATAAACATCAATAACAGAAAGACCAGGAGCCTTAGTTGACACAAAATGGAAAACATTTCAGAAAGCAGGACAACATCACTACATCTTACAAACAGTAATATAATTCTCGAAGTCAACAAGTCCTGGCCATATTTGAGCACATCTAACACAGTCGTTTGGAGAGTCAAAACTGAAGAAGGCCACTACAAGTCTATGTGTCTGCTGTATTGGTCCCATAGAGCTGACAGTGTCTTTGCAAGTTGTTGTTACAGTCATTTGCAAGAAGTAAGGTGGAGTGTACTGGCAGACAGTACTTGCCATGGCGATTGTACAGTACTTGCCATGGCGATAGCATTTAAGACAGCAGCTTCAACTTAAAAGTTTTTACTTTTGGGGACAACTTAATCCCATCCAGTTCTAGGAAAAGTTTCTCAAACACCTCAAAAGAGTAGTGCAGTGTTGGGTGGTATGCAAGGTTGAGGGCAGAAATCAGCCCCATAAGCAGTGTGCAAGCTTTAGCAGTACTGCCACATCCTGGCAACCAGGGCTTGACATTAGCACCCGCACACCCGCCAAATGCGGGTGGAATTCGGCTGTGGCGTGTAACGCAGTCACTCTTACTAGCCACTTTGGCAGGTGAAATTCTATATATCTATACACGGGGTTTTTCCAGAATTCAAAACTCGAAGGCGACAGCCTTCCCAAAATCTTGCACCGCCTCTGTGTGTTGCCATGGTAAAACCATTTTGCACTCATAAATAAAATACCAGCGAAACACTGCAATTAATGTGAATTTAGGAGGAAACCTTTTCCATATTGGCATGTTGCCAGGTGGGGCAACATGCCAATATGTTGCCAGCTGACAATGAAATCTGGCAACCTTGCATACAGGACCACACAGGTCTTGACATCGCAGAGATGAGTAAAGTCAGAAAAACAAGTGGATCCTTGTTTTTTTTTGCACCCAAGCAAGTCAAAATATTTAATTAAAACGTAATAACCTCGAACTACATCCAATCCGCATACATTTTTTTTAACATTTCAGGTGACTTCTAGTAGTCTAGAATTAGAGATTTATTTAAAGAGAGATCGCGAGACAAACGAAGATGACTGGTGAAAAGACCATCAGATTAGGGTATGTACTGTCACCAAGAAACATTAGGCTATATATGCAATATACAGTGTAAAAAATATACAATTAACATATTTAAGACAATAACAATATCAATATATGAACATGAAGACAATGGATCAGCGACAGCAGCAGAGCCTAGTGCAGCTGAAGGAAGTCGAGAGAGGGAGACAAACCATGTGACGTCAAGGCAAGGATGGGGAAAAAAATTATGTGACAAGGCTGTAATATATGCAGCTCTGTTTCGTCTTTTATGCACGTCTATATTAACAAGAACATAACATAACGAAATAGACAATAATATTGACTGCGATTAATTATAAAGCTGATGAGTGATTTCATTTTTCTTTTTAATAACATGTTTATAGGCCTATGTTAAGAATAAATTTATTGCTTGTATATTTTGGTTGCTATTAGGGAGGACGTAGCGTGCATTAGCTGCTCAAATGGACAACAGGCCAGATTTAACATTAAAATATTGTCTTTTTCAAGTGTGTAGCCACATTATATAAATTATTTCACAGAGGGTTGTCCGGTATACACACACACACTTGTTTTTTGATTTTAGTCTTCTCAAAAGATAAGAAATAATAAACTCACTGCAATGTGAGTGACACTACGAGCTACGTCCCTACAACTCCCATGAGCACTACCTGCATACAGTGTTTGATTCTGGTCCATTTGTGTTAGGCTTATTGACTTGCGCGCCAGTGACCGACAGTGTGAAGAAGATAGACTATGATGTAGCACATCATAGTCAACTTTAATCAAATGAAACGTAATTTCCCAACAACAAAATGGTGGCTACAGAAAATGGTGGGTGGCTAGTAACTTTGGAAAACCACTAGCCACAGTGGCTGGTGAGCAAAAAAGTTAATGTCAAGCGCTGCTGGCAACATCCCCTTCCATTCAAGAAGGATGGATACATCCACTGGATCCTGTCCATCAGCACCATGGACAACCAGGATCTTGAGGATGTGTGGAGTGGCATCACTGCAGCTATATACCTGCATACAATTGTGACAGAATTCGGGAAACTGGGCTTATGTCGCATGTCACTACTTTTCCGGAGAGCCGTTGGTAAGAAGAAAAACATATTCTGGGACATTTTGTCTTTTTTGCAGAAATGCCTTCTTTAAGATGTGAACTTTAATGTGACTTAACAACAAACTAGTATGCAAAGTGTAAATGCAAATAAAATGTAAAACTAAAACCCTTGTTTAACCTGCGGAAAATACAGGACTTTTCCTTCCATTGGCTGAGATAATGAAGGGGCTGGACATGCTGACATACTGAGTTCTGGTTGGTCTATCATGTAAACAGCTTTTGTCATAACACGACTGCTTGGTCAATAAATCATTGTGATCCTGGGATTTTCAAAAATGGACAACTGCGATCCCATTGCTACAGCTGTGAATCACATCGCTGCCCTGAATTTTGCTGGTGTTATCAACTAAGTTTTGAGATACTGCTTTCTGGAGTACAATGATGCCATGACTCAGAAGATGAATTGGAAGACGATGAGGAAATCCCAGACTTTGATACTGTTCAGGCATTTCATTGCAGTGCCAAGGGTGGAAAGATAACGCTAGCTCCTCTTGTATAAAACAACTGTCCACGCATTACATTTACAAGAAAAGGACAATCCCCAGATAGCAGATGATTCCGGGCCACATGCGGAAATTAACCGGCACTGCTGGCCCAGACTTGGCTACGGCCGGTGTCATGTGGCACAAACGTGTGCCAAGCATTGGATTAGATTCCTTTTTTATGACGGCACGCCAATTCTGGCCCACATAATACCAGCCGTAGCCGAGCCTAGGCCAGCAGTGCCGTTTACTTTACTTGCCGCATGCGGCTTGGAATCGTCTAATACATTTGTTAACAAAATATTTGAATATACTTCTTTGATACCTCCCAATGTAATTATGTGCAATTTGCTTTTAAGGCCCTATGCCTCATAGAAACTACTAGATTCAAGAGAGATTGAGAAGCCATTCTCCATCTTATTACACTGCTAAATCAACTGGACATTTTGGCACTTTGAAGGAGTGTATTTTCTGGCCAATAACAAGCATAATTTAGCTTGCATGTGCCCAAAGTGCAAGACAGTTGACCACCATCCTGCATCCACTCTTCAAACAGCTTCTGTAGGACCCTGTTGCTATGACACCAGTATTCAAACTGACTGCAATAAATAAGCTGTACTGCATTGAACTGAAAATAATAAATACAAATAGAAGTTATATAAATACAAATTTAGTAGTTATATCTGCATTTCTTGGAATGCAGACAACCCCATTATCTGATTGTTTTTTTTTAATCTAAATTCCTTCATTAACTTACAGTAGATGGCCTATAGTGTACAGGAAACTTTGCAAACAGCTTGTACAAGAGATTTGCATTCAGAAGTACCCCTCAGAATTCTCACTCATATATAATTTTAACATTATGTCTGCAAAATATCTAGAATTTCTGGAAATTCTTAAAATTACAATATTTCTGTCCACTCTTGCAAAATAGGTTAAATTGCAGGGAACTAGCTGTAAAATTCAAGGGCAGACCCAGCAATTCTAAGGCAGGCCTTGCAAATGTATAAATGTTGAACATGCAGATGGCCGACCTAGGAGTCATTAGAATTCAATGAAAAAAGGCAACCAGATTCCACATCCATCCCATCAACCCTGGACACAAATACTATAAAAAACACACCCTAATGGAATTTGCAAGAGGTGAATAACTCAAACCAATAAATTACACAATATCAGGTGACACTGACTGCACAGTGCTTTTAGCAAGCAAGCAAGTTTATTTATATAGCACAATTCATACATCGAAGCAATTCAATGAGCTTTACAAAGAAAAATAAAATAAAAAATATATAAAAATACAATAACATAAAAACAAATACTCAAATTAAAACATCAAAACAAATGAAAACATCATAATAATAGAAATACAATAAGAAAACATATAAAGATTAAAAAAGATTAAAAATGGGATAAAAATATAGGGAGCAATAAGGCTTAACAGTGTGGTTAAGTTTAAGTGCTCAGTCGTAGGCACGTGAAAAGAGTAGTGTTTTTAACCTGGATTTAAAAATGGATACGTTTGGGGCACGTCCAAGATCTTCTGGTAGTTTATTCCAGTTGTGTACAGCATAAGTGCTAAACGCAGCTTCTCCATGTTTAGTTCGGGCTCTGGGCTCTACTAGCTGACCTGTGTTCATGGATCTAAGAGCCCTGCTCGGTTTATATTCTTCAAACATATCAGAAATGTATTCGGGTCCTAAACCATTCAGAGATTTATAAGCTAAAAGCACCACTTTGAAATCTATTCTGTAACTGACTGGAAGCCAATGTAAAGATTTAAGAAATGGAGTGATGTGCTCTGTTCCCTTGGTCCTGGTTAACATTCTAGCAGCCGCATTCTGAATGAGCTGCAGCTGTTTTACAGTCTTTTTCGGGAGTCCAGTTAAGAGGCCATTACAGTAGTCAACCCTACTAGAGATAAAAGCATGGATGAGCTTCTCTCGGTCTTTTTGGGACACCGAGCCTTTGATTCTGGCTATATTTTTTAGATGATAGAATGCTGTTTTGGTGACCGCTTTGATATGACTGTTAAATGTGAGGTCTGAGTCTATTAGAACACCAAGATTACGCACTTGATCCCTGGTTTTAAGGGCCCGAGAGTCTAGCTCTTTACTAATACTTGTTCTTTTATTTTTGTTGCCAAACACAATAATCTCAGT